>RJWT010011902.1:0-22873 GCA_004365215.1 Cuniculus paca
TCACATAGCAAGTGGGCATGCTTAAAGAGCAGTGGATCTTTCTGTTGGGGGTTGGGATGGTGACTCCTGGTTTCCTCAAGGTGATTCATACTTTTTTTTTTTTTTTGTGGCATCGGGGATTGAACTCACGACCTCATGCTTGCCAGGCAGGCGCTTAGGTCACTGAGCTAGATCCCCAGCCTGATTCATACCTATTTAGCTTATCAATCCCTGATGTTTATACTTAGGGTGTGGTTGCATTTGTTTTGCCTTTTGTCTAGAGATCTGGCCGGCAGCAGAGGTGTCTGTCTCCTCTAGTGTTGCAAGGTATCTGGTCTTCTGCACTAACTCCTTTCAGGGCCCAGCCCTGTGTGACTATCTATAATATTTCTAACTAAGTCAGCTGCTTGTAACATTTCCCCCTCTGAAGAAGTAACCCAAACTGCCATGAGGGAGTATGGGCAATGACCAAGCTGGCTTCTTCAGGTTGAAGGGGGTCATAGTTGTTGATATCATATTGAAGATTTTTGCATCACTGTTCACTAGGGAGATTGGCCTGTAATTCTCTTTCTTAGTTGGGTTCTTCTTTAGTTTGGATATCAGGGTAATGCTTGTTTCCAGGAATGAGTTTGGAAGTATTGCTTCCCTTTTAATGTCATTAAAGAGTTTGAGAAATATTGACGTCAGCTCTTCTTTAAATGTCCTGTAAAGTTCAGCAGTGAATCCATCAGGGCCTGGATTTTTCTTTGTTGATAGGTTTTTAAATACATCTTTGATTTCATTTATTGATACTGGGTTACTTAGGATTTTTATATTATCTTGATTCAGATTTGGTAATTCATATGTATCTAGGAATCTGTCAATTTCCTCTATATTTTCCATCTTACTAGAATACAAGTTTTCAAAGTAGGTATAGATGATTTTCTGGATTTCTCTAGGATCTGTTATGATTTCACCCTTTTCATTCCTAACTCTGCAGATTTGAGTCTTTTCTTTCCTTTTTTTGATAAGTTTGGCTATAGGTTTGTCAATTTTATTTAATCTTTCAAAGAACCAACTCTTTGATTCATTGATTCTTTGTATTGGTTTTTAGTCTGCAGTGTGTTAATTTCTGCTCTGATCTTTATAATTTCCTCCCCTATGAGCTTTTGGCTTAGCCTGCTCTTCTTTTTTCTAAAAGTTTGAGGCTCAACATTAAGTTGTTTATATGTGCTTGGTCTGTTTTCCTGATATGAGTGTTTGTTGTTATCAATTTCCCTCTTAAGAGTGCTTTCATTGTGTCCTGCAAGTTCCAGTATGTTGCAATGTTGTTATCATTCAACTGTAAAAACTGTCTAATCTCTTCTTTAATTTGTGACCCAGTAGTTGTCCAGCAGGGTGCTATTTAATTTCCATGTGTTTATGACATTCTTGTGGTTTATTTTGCCATGGATTTCAAATTTCACTGTACTGTGGTCTGATCCTATGCATGGAATAATTTCAATTCCTTTGCATTTACTTAAGCATGTTCTATGAGCCAGTATATGGACTATTTTGGAGAACATCCCATGTGCAACTGAGAAGAATGTGTATTCTGATGTTGTGGGGTGGAACACTGCATTGCCATCTACTAAGTCTATTTGTTCAAAAATTTAGTTCCAATATTTCATTATTGATTTTTTGTCTGGTTTATCTGTCTTTTTTGTGGGCATGGGGTATTGAAGTCTCCCAAAACAATCATATAGAGCTTATTTGGTTTTCCATGTCCATTAATAATTGTTTTATACAGTTGGGTGCACTGGTATCTGTTGCACATATATTTATGATTGTTAGCTCTTCATCTGGGATTGTTCCCTTTACAAGGATTTAGTGACCTTCTTCATTGCTCTTATCAGGCTTGGTTTGAAATTCAATCTGTTTGTATAGAGCAGTTACCCCTGCTTTTTTCCTGTCACATGGAGCATTGTTTTCCACCCTTTGATTTTCAGTCTATGAATTTCTTTTTGAATTAAATGTTTCTTGTATGCAGCACATCGTTGGATCTTGCTTCTTGATCCATTCTGTCAGTTTGGGTCTTTTGATTGGTGAACTGAAACTACTAACATTAATGGTTGTAACTGATATGTATTGAGTTATCCTCGTCATGTGATTTTCCTGTTGTTCGCTCTCCCTTTTTATCCCGTCACAATGTTTGTGTTCCCTGATGGACTCATTTGTTGGGGTTCATGGAGCCATAGTCCTTATTATCTCTTCCTGGAATGTCTGTCAGAATATTTTGGAGTGCTGGTTTTATGGTCACAAATTTCCTCAGATGTTCGTTGTCTTGGAAGTATCTTATTTCTTCATCAACTTTGAAAAATAGTTTTGTGGGGGTCTATCAATTTGGGTTGAAAGTTGTTTTCCTTTAGAAGTTGGAGCATTTCACTCCAAGCTCTCCTTGACTTGAGAATTTGTGCTGAAATAGAAGAGTCCCTAGAATAATGAAGGCAACCCTGGGCAACAAAGGCAAGGTAGGCGGCATCAGAATCTCAGACTTGAAATTATACTACAAACCCACTGTGATAAAATCAGCACAGTACTGGCAAAAAAAATTTTTAAAAATGAAATAAAAAAAAATAAAAAGACCTGAGGATCAATGGAACAGATTAGAAGAAGCAGACACAACTACAAACACACTAATCCACATAATCTTTGATGAAGGGGCTAAACATGTTCACTAGAAGGAAGCCTCTTTAATACATGGAGCTTGAAAAATTGGTCTTTTAGATGCCAAAGGCTAAAGCTAGACCCTTGTCTATGCACTAAACCAAAGTCAAAATGGATTAAAGATTTAACTATTAGACTAGAAAGACTAAATCTACTGGAAAAGAAGGTCAGTAGAAATCTTGAAGACATAGGGCTAGAGTTTACGAACAAAAACCAAATGACACAGGAAGTACTTCAAAGAATCAACAACTGAGATAACACCTTATTAAAGGGGTTGGACATCAAAAGAAATCACCAACGAAGCAAAAATAAAACCCACAATGTGGGACAAAATTTTATTTTAAAGACAACTGTCCCTCTGAGACAGGACTTTCTATCTAGAACATATAAAGGATTGAAAAAAATCAGGCCCCACAAATTCATCCAAAAATGAGCATTTGAGATGAATACACATTTCTCAGATGAATACAAATATAAGAAAAAATGTTCAACATCATTGGTGATTTGAGAAATGCAAATTAAAACAACGAGATTCCATCTGAACCCAAAAGAAAGGTCATCATCAAGAAATCAACCAATAATAAATGTTGGCGGGGCCGTGGAGGAAAAGGAACCCTTCTCCACTGTTGGTGGGAATGTAGACTGGTACAACTACTGTGGAAATCATTGTGGAGATTCCTCAATAAAACTAGGAATGGAGGTCCCATTCGACCCAGCTATTCTCCTTCTGGGTATGTTCTCAGAAGAACTGAAAACATCACACCACAACAATATATGAGCAGACATGTTTATAGCAACACATTAAGATAGATATAAATTTTTTCCAGGTGTGGTGGTGAATGCATTTAAAACCTGCACATGGGAGGCTGAGGATTGTCATGAGTTTGAGGTAAGCATGGGCTACATGGTGAGACTCTATTAAAAAAAGCAAAATACATTAATAAATAAGAAGAAATTTGTTGGGCTGGGGGTTTAGCTCAGCGGTACAACTGTCTGCCTGACAAGTTGTCAGTTCAATCTCTGGTACCAAAAAAAAAAAAAAAGTTTGTAAAATCTTTCCCACCTGATGGCTAATTTAATTTGCTAAGCATAATTAACCTAGGATGACGCATAATGGTCACAATATTAGGACTACTTGTTGCATTTGTCTCTTATGCTTTGACCTAGCATTATTGGAATGCAACCCCATGGTAAATGGAGCAACTACTGAACTAAAGAACAAAACAACACAGGATATTTTAGAAAGCACTGCAGTACTAGCAAATAAGAAGGCAAAATAAGGCAAGGATGCCAGATGGTCTCACAGACAGCTTGCACAAGTCTTATGTCATGGAAGTGACATCACTTCCTTTAATCATCAGAAGTAGCTATTGATGATAAAAATCACTATATATTTATCTCTAAAGTTAACAAAAGAGAACACAAATGAAACACAAAAATTACTCAATTTCTATTTTAATAACTGATCCAAGTTTCCCAGGTTAAAAAACAAAACAAAACATCATTTCCCAAAGCACAAATGGTATTCACAGCATTAAAAAAAGACTTCATTACAAAAAACAGAAATCTGCTCTTTAAAATAAAAAAAAATTAAAAAAATCTTTAAAATAAAAAAATTTAAAAAAATTTTTTTAAAAATTTTAAAAAAATCTGTCAAAACAACGTGGTGAAAAATTCCTGACAGTGTTCTTGCCGACAAGTTATATAAAAAGTTAGCCATAAGAAGCTATAGAATAATGTGAGCACAAATTATTCTGTTTCGCTTTGCTTAGTTTGTGTTGTTTTTGATAGGGTTTTGCTATGTAGCCCAGGCTGGCCTGGAACTCCAAATAATCCTACTGCCTCAGCTGCCCAAGTGCGAGGATGACAGGTGTGCACCACTATGCCTGGCTACAAGTTAGAAAAAAGCTTCAAATAATTTAATCCAGAGATCTATTTTAAGACCAAATTTACAATATTCACACTTTAGCATATCTCCCCCTCCTGTCTGTTTTCTGGAGAAATAACGGATCTCATGTTCATACAACTCATTTTTTATGTTTAATCTGTATGGGAAGTGATCAAAGCAAGCATGAAATTAAATATGGCTTGTAACTGAGACATTTGTAGGTTCTCAGTGTTTTGATACAACTTTCTTGCATGCAGGACAACTGGTAACTTGTGTACAACACTTGTATTAATGATTTCTCATCATACTGTTTATTTGCAATGAGAATTAAACAAAAATAACAGTGTTCCTACATCATAAGATTGATATGAATTTGTCCAGCATGTGATGTCATGTTTCATGAAAAGTGATTAGAAAAATGAAGATTTCTCATGTTCTGTATTTGTACTACCACTTACGTGTTTCTAGAATATCTGATGTTATGGGCATCACACAGAGGTTTCTTGTATTATTTACAAAGGGTTTCTTTTTAGTGGGAGTTCTTTCATGTGTTTCCAGCTAAAATGGAAGACTTGAAAAGTTTCCATATATATCATCTTCCATTTTGTCTTGGTTACTTTTTTCTCATTGCTGAAACAAAATATCCAACAACCAAAATGAAGGAAGGAAAGGTTTATTTAGGTTACAGTTTGTGGAGGTTTCAATCTATAGTCAGTTGGCTCTGAGGCAGGATGACATGGCACAGGGGCAACACTTCAATGTGGCAGAAGATAGCAAACCAAGAAGAGCAAAAGGGGAAAAAACAAGCCTCTTTTCCTCATTTATTTTACACAAACCACTCCCCTGCTCCACTCACACAATCTCTTTCCCTTCCTCTTGCACAGAATGAGGTTGTTTACAAAGTAAAGACCGTGGCTTCTTGTTGAGTTGCTTAAATTTCTAAATTTTTAAAATTGACACAATGTATCAGCCACAACAATGTACCCTTTGTCAACTTAGCAAGTAGACACATTTCTTTAAACAGGTCTCCAGATACAAAGGCATGCTTATTCTTATCATTTCACAACTTGAACATTATAGTACATTAGAACCATAACATTTTGCCTCTGGCCCCCCATAGACTTATGCACATCTCTTGATGTAAAAGGCATTTAGCCCATCTCAAAAAGTTGACAAAGTCCTAGCAATTTCCGCATTGGTTAAAAGTCCAAGTCTTAAGTCTCCTCTGAGATGTAAGACAAAACTCTTTACATGCAAGACCCTGTACAAATGAAAAGTTAAACACTCCCAACTTACAATGGCACAAGATAAACATTTTCATTCCAGAAGTTACAAGCAAGAGGATAAAAAGGCTTGGGACTGAAGAAGTACTAAGTCCAGCAGGGCAAACATTAAGTCTTTTAGTTCCACGCATACCATTTGAGAGAATCTGTGGCAAATTGTGAGCACCAAAGGACTTGAGTAACTCCACCTGTGTAGCACTTCTGGTGGTTGTAGCTCCCACAGCTTCTCTTTTAGTCCCACTCTGCTCTCTCCTTATAGCTTTCCTTAGATCATCCACAGTCCTGGCTTTTCCAGACTTCTGGGATCTCCACTGCACCTTCAGTTTCACACTCAGTTTCAAAAACTGCCCTCTCAGGGGCACACTGCCTGGCCTCACAGGCCTTTAAAAACCAAGGTGGAAGCCTTCTTAACTTCAGAACTCTTGTATTCTGCACGTACCTAAAACCAGCACCATGTGGATGATGTCAAAGTCTCCTGCCAGCTGGAATAGTAGCCAGGCTTTCCCTCACTCTTGGCTGCAGGGGTTGAGTGCCTGGATCACTGGGAACTCTGAATCCATTTCTGAGGAACAAATTTTCTATGCTGCCACCATTCTGGTACATGGTAGTCTGTGGCTTTTGCCTCAAAGCAGTCATTCACTTTTGCAGTTTTGTCTTTATGAGACAGGGTCTCACTATGCAGTTCAGGCTGGCCTTGAGCTACTTTGTAGCCCAGGCTGGACTCAAACTTGCAATGATCCTCCTGCCTCAGTCTGAGTGCTTGGGTTACAGGCATGCACCACCACACCTGGCTACTTTTGCAGTTTTGAAGCTGCAAAGGTTTCAGATTTGCTGCTTTTTGTGATGCCTTCAGGCCATCTTTTTTATTCTGCTGTTCTTTCTCAGCAATTGAAATTTCCTCAACTGTATCTTTACAGTCCACAACTTTACCAGAGCTTCGTTTCTGGTCAAACTCACATTTTAGATCGTTCTGCTAGGCCCTTTGCTGTTGATTTACAACATAAATCTGACTAAAAGCCATGCCACCACCTCAGCATTTGACTACTTTGAAATTTGTTCTGCCAGGTTAATTAGTCCACTGTCCTTTATCTTAGCCTCAGCAAAATCTCTGGACATGAGCAAAATGCAGAAAAACTTTTGGCCAAGTGATAACATACATCACCTGGAGTCCAGCACCTAATCAGTCCTCTTTACCAATAGAAAACTCCTGAGCCTGGTCTTTACTGGCAGCATTTCTGTTATCCTTTCGGTCTTCTGAGCTCTGACAAGACTCTCAAATACAGAACAGTCCAAGGTGTTCCAGGGCTACTCTTTCAGGTGACATCTCTGAACCTTTCCAAGCTTCCCACAAGCCACTCCCAAAGGTTCTCAAACCACATGGTCAGGTATAGTTAGAGCAACAATTCCAATCCTCTGCTTCCAAATTCTGTGTTGGCTACTTTTTTCTCATTGCTGAGACAAAATACCCAACAACCAAAATTAAAGAAAGGTTTATTTAGCTCACAGTTTGTGGAGGATTCAGTCCATAATCAGCTGGCTCCAAGGCAGGGTGGCATGGCACAGGGGCAACACTTCAAGGTGGCAGAAGAAAGCAAGGCAACAAGAGCAAAAGAGGGGAAGAGCACGCATCTTTTCCACCCTTATATTGTACACAGGCCACCCCAAACTCCAGGGCAGGTGTAGGACTCACAAAATTTCCATGCCCTCTTCTTACAAAGGATGAGACTGTTTACAAAGTAAGGATCCTGGCTCCCTGTTGAGTCACTTAAACTTCTAAACTTCTCAAGTTGACGCAGTGTTTCAACTGTAACATCTGTTGAGTGATTTCTTTCATGTATTTAAATTTTTAAAATTTCACATTGCTCACATGTTCTGAGTGTCTACACTGTGAATCTTCTCACGTATGTACCAATAACTTGTGTGGACTGAAAAAGATTTTATACTGTTTAGAAGAAAAGGTTCTCCTCAGTCTGACTCATATCTAAGTCACTTCCTATATGCTGTTGATGTACTCTCCCTTCCTTATGAGCATGATTCTCACTGCACAGAGGCTTTGCTTTACTCTTTTTGCAGATTTTCTCCCAAGTGTAATTTCATGTATTCGACATCTCTGTGTACTGAATGCATTCACACAGTTAACATAAATAGCATTTCAACAGTGTGTGCTCCATGTGTGTGACAAACACTATAGGAACTGAAAGCTTTCCCACATTGATTATATAGATAGGTTTACACCTCAGTGTTTTTTTTTTTTTTTTTTTTTTTGCGGCATCGGGGATTGAACTCATGACCTCAAGCTTGCCAGGCAGGCACTTAGGTCACTGAGCTAAATCCCCAGCCTTTGTCTTTTCAAGATAGGGTCTCACTATGCAGTTCAGGCTGGCCTTGAGCTCACTTTGTAGCCCAGGCTGGTCTCAAACTCACAACAATTCTCCTGTCTCAGCCTCCTGAGTGCTGGGATTACAGGTGTGAGCCACCAAGCCCGGCTCTCAGTGTGATTTCTTTCATGTCTTTGAGAAACAGAGTGTGTGATGTAAGTTTTCTCTATTTACATAGAATTTCTCCTGGAGTGTGAGCCCTTTCACAGTCTTGACAATCTCTATGAATTATAAAGCTTGTCCCACATTACTTACACACATATTATTTCTCCCCAGTGTGCCTCCATACATGTCATCAACAATGTCTGTAATCTGAAAGCTTTCCTACATACACTGGGTTTCTCTCCACTGTGCATTCTTTCATGTTTTTGACAAGTACGCTGCCTGCTGAAAGCTTTCTAGTATGTTATATAATTAATGTTTCTACCCAGTTTGTTTCTGGTTTTGAAAAATACACGTGTGTTGAAAGTTTCCCCACATTACTTACATACACAGGGTTTGTCTCCACTATAGGTTATTTCATGTACTTAACAGTAACTGTGGGTGCAAAAACCTTTCCCATATTGCTTATATACATAAGGTTTCTCCCAAATGTACGTTTGTACTAATGCTTCACAATTTCTGACAAAGGCTTCCACACATTGCTTATATACATAGGGTTCCTGCCCAGTGTGAGTACATTCATGCTTTTGACAGACACCACGTGTGCTGAAAACATTTCAACACTGGTCACACACATAATTTCTCTCCAATATGAGTTCTTTTATGCTCTTGAAGAAAATATTGTCTACTGAAAACCTTCCCCCTTTGGTTACAAAAATGTTTTCTCCCCAGTGTGAGTCTGCTCTTGTACTTCACCTTTATGGTGTATGCTACAAGATTTCTCATACTGCTTACATAGTGTTTCTCATCAGTGTCAGTCTGTTAATACATTTGTCAACTATCTTTCCTGCCAAAAGCTTTCCCACATTACTTACACATGTAGGGTTTCTCTCCAGTGTGAATTTGTTCATCCTTTTGACAAACACCATGTGTAGAGAAAGCTTTCCTACATTACTTGTATACATAGGATTTCTCTCCACTGTGGATTCTTTCAGGTTCTTGAAGACAATACTGTCTGCTGAAAGCTTTTCCCACATTGCTTACACAGATAGGGTTTCTCCCCAGTGTCTTTCCATGCTTTTGAAAAACACTGTATGTGCTGAAAGCTTTCCCACATTGCTTACATATGTAGGGTTTCTACCCAACGTGAGTCCATTCATGCCTTTGCCAACTATCTTTACTGTTGAAAGCTTTGCCACAATGTTTACATACAAAAGGTTTCTTCCCAATATGAGTTCGTTCATGCCTTTCACAAAAACCACGTGTGCGAAAAGTTTTCCCACATTGATTGCATACATAGGGTTTCTCCACAGTGTGAGTCTTTTCATGCTTTTGACAAACATAATGTGTGCTAAATGCTTTCCCACATTGCTTACATACATAGGGTTTCTCCCCAGTGTGGGTCCGTTCATGTACTTTACATTTATTGCGCGTGCTGAAAGATTTCCCACACTGTTCACATACATATGGTTTCTCCCCAGTGTGTGTCCTTTCATGTATTCGGCAACCTTCTTTACTGATGAAAGCTTTGCCACATAGCTTACATGCAAAGGGTTTCACACCAGTGTGAGTCCTTTCATGCATTCGGCGACCTTCTTTACTGTTGAAAGCTTTGCCACATAGCTTACATGCAAAGGGTTTCTCACCAGTGTGAGTCCTTTCATGTATTTGCTGGCCTGATTTGCTGGCGAAAGCTTTTCCACATTGTGTACATACATAGGGTTTTTCCCCAGTGTGAATTCTTTCATGTATTTGACAGTTACTAGGTGCACTGAAACCTTTCCCACATTGTTTACACACATGGAGTTTCTCCCCTGTGTGAGTTCGTACATGTCGTTGATAACTTTTGTGTAATCTGAAAGCTTTCCCACATTGCTTACATACATAGGGTTTCTCTCCACTATGCACTGTCTTATGTTCTCGAACAGTATCTTTTCTACTGAAAGCTTTCCCACATTGGTTACATACATATGGTTTCTCACCGGTGTGAGTCCGTTCATGAATCTGCCATTTGCCTTTATGACTGAAAACTTTGCCACATTGCTTACATGCATGTTTCACCCTAGTGTGAGTCCGTGGATCCCTTTGACAAACACGATGTGTGCTGAAAGCTTTCCCACGCTGTTTAAATGCATAGGATGCCTCCCCAGTGTAACAGCACTCATGAGCTTCCCAAACACCACTTGTGCTGAAAGCTTTTCCACATTGCTTACATGAATAGGGTTTCTCTTCAGTGTGGCTTCTTTCATGATTACCCAATGAATTGTTAATGAGGGATTTTCCATAGTGTTTATGTACCTGGGTTTTTTCTCCAGAGTGAGCTGTTTTGTGTGTCTGAATATCATGGTGAAAATTAAAACTTTCTCCCAATGGTACACATGCATACATATTCAGTTCACTGTGACTTCTTTCCCCTATTTGAACATCATTATGTGTAATGAATAATTTGACATCTGGCTTCTCTTCAACTGTACTTTCTTCAGTGCAATCAGAATAGGAGTTTGCACAGGGCATACGTTCATGGGGTTTCTCCTGAGCCCTTTGCTTTACATATTTCAGAAAGGACTGGAGGTTTGTGCAGGCTTTCCCATTTTTGTTACAGGTAGACAGTTTCTCTTGAAATCTGTGCTGCTCATATGCTTTGAGTGTAGTGTTAGCCATGATGGGCCCATCTGCTGATGAATGACCCACCAGGGGCCTTCTAGAGGAAATGTTTTCACCTGATTTTATACCATCAACTGTCATGTGCACATTTACATTTGAAGTCTGAGAAATCGTTTCTCCATTTTGATACCATAGTTCATATTGGCAGGACTGCTCTACCTCTTCACTTCTGTAAAACGGGAGAGTAACAAAACAACCAATCACATTTAATAGTGTCTTTTAGTAATGATTCACCATGAGGAGATCTGCTTTGATGACCACTGTGAATATTTAATCATCCACTTACTGTAAACTCTGCATGATGGCTTGGATCCAGCTTTTACCAAAACAGTAGGATTTATTTGTGAGTTTGTAATTGAATCATTTGTGAAGTACAATGCGTACTTTCATTTTGAGGATTTGGAACACATCTTTATGAGCCACGTTTCATGTAGTGATGATCTTTGATACCTTTTCCTTCATGTCTCCATCCCCTCCCCTTCCACTGAGCCTCTTTGCCTACTCCACAATGTCTGCCTCTCTCTTTTCCACCATCTCTCCTCCATTTACTCCTTAATTCATGTGGTTGGATTCTCATACCAAATATAACTCATCATACTAAAATTTCTCAGTCTGAGTTATTTAATGTAACATTATGGGCTCTATATCCACCCACATTTTGGCGAATGACATCGCTTCATTCCTTTGTGGATGAATACTAAGCCATTATATGTACAATCACATGTTTTTCGGTGCAGAAAATTGAACCCAGGGTTTTAGCACTGAGCTACATCCACGTGATTTTTCATTTTTATTTTGAAACAGTCTCATGAATCATTAAGTTGCCTAGGATTCGCATGAATGCATGATGCTCCTGCTTCAGCTTTCTAGAGTACTAGGATTCCAATCATGCCCATTTATGCTTGGGCTATTCCATATTTCCTTAAGTGATTCACTTGTGAATTGACACTAGGCTTTTTCCAGAGTTTAGTTTTTCTAAGTTGTGCTGCTAAAAATGGGTCTTTAAGTACTACTGTAGTATGATCAATTTAACATTGTAGAGAATATATATAGTAAAACTAAGTTGGATACAACCAGGCATGGTTATGTATTCCTGTCTTCCTGGGAGGCTGAAGCAGGAGGATCAAAGTGAGTTCAATGCCAGCCTGGACTACATAATGACACCTGGTCTCAAAAAAAAAAAAATGTATGGTTGGAGAAAACAGAAGAATGTCTACTTTTCCTTTGCTGTGGAATCTATATATTCATTTCTAGAGATGTTACAGCACACTCACAATCCCACCAAAAACATGGGGATGCACCCTGTAATACTTTCAGACATGAATGAACTATGAGTTTGGAGGATCGTTTGAAAATAAGTATGATCAAAACAGTGGTATTCATTTGAATTTTGAATACATCCACAACATTATAAATTTTACAAACACTACATATTTACCTACATATAATATCATATATAATTTGTTTGATATGAAAGAGGTCTTTTAAAAACATGTAAATATAATTAGAAGTTAGCTTTCAGTGTATACACAAAATTTGTTTTATATCCTCCTGTCCTTAATGCCTGAATGCAATTTCAAACAACTTGCCCATAAATCTGAGCATGGAAAAAAGTTTATAGTTTTTTTTTTTTTTTTAAATTTCAGACTGGGTCTCACTCTGTAGTTGAGACTGGTTTTGAACTTACTATGTATCCCAGCCTGGCATGGAATTTATGAGAATTTTGCTGCCTCAGCCTCCAGAGTTCTGGGATCACAGGAAGGTGCCAACTCATCTCCCTGTTTATTTTTTTACATTACGTCAACAATATCAGTTTTGAAATAATATGCTTACCACTCAGATTACAGATATTGGAATATATCAAATATTCAATTGTCAGATTAGAGATATTCAATGTGTATATGTCCATTGAGAAATTTTGAAAGATTATAGAAGTTTAAACATGGTCTTTGTGTAGTTTTCTTAGGGTTAATATTCTGACATGTCAGGAACATTCTTTTCCAAGTATGACTTACCTCAGATGTTTTCTGCAATTTCTGTATCCATTTTCAATTTGCTGATCATCTGAGTTCCTTCCTAAAGTGTAGAAACAGAAATGTAATGAAGACTGATGACATGTATGAGAATCACTAGATTCTACTAAGATGCACAGTACAAAGTGACCAAGCTGGGAAGATGCATCATAACGTTTCCATTTTCCCTTTAAAGAAACTGTGCTGATGAGCACGACCCAATGATCTGATTGCATAAATGAGAGAACAGTATCTTCCTTACCTACGGCAGCCAGGTTCCTAAAGGTTTCCCACATCACATCTTTGTAGAGCATCTTTTGAAATGGATCCAGCAAAGCCCACTCCTCTCTGGTGAAGTTCACAGTCACATCCTGGATGGTCACTGCCTCCTGCATCATCAGACATGGATTTCCAGGAAAAAGAGTGAGATTCACAACATGAACCAGCTCCACTCTATTCATAAACAGCTCATATAAGAATTTATTTTCTAAAGGATTGCTTCATGTCTTGGTCATCAAACACTTATCCATTTGTGCTCATCACACAGCACCGTTGAGGCTACACTGGAATTCAGTGCTAAAGCGACAGTGGAATGGGAAAATAGCTTCTTTTGCTGGTTAAACCCAGGTTTACTTGTACCAACTCATGAAAGCATGGGTCATAGAAGGAGCCTACAAATCACAATCAATGTGAAAAAAGTAAGTAGAACAATGTCTGAAGAATTACTCTCAGAGATGGAAGAAAATATCTTTTTTGTCTCAACTTGTTATTTAGGGAACTGATTTCTTCTATCTCTGGTTCTATTTAGAAAGAATTTCAGAATTTCATTCTACTTTTTTAGACAAAGGCTTAACACTAAGCAACACTAAGCACTAATCAAAACTGATTGAACCCTAAGCAAAATTTATGAATGATAATTTGGAACGCTAATGAAAACAATCATACTTTTGGTTGAGGAATGTCTAAGAACTGCAACACTAGACTTAGAAGCCGTATTATCCTATGGCTCAGTGACCTGAAAGTGGTATAAGGGAGAGAAATGGGAGGATGCATAACATACAAATGTATATGAAATGTATGAACACCAATACTTTGCAAACTTAACAGGCAATGATAGAGAAAGTAAAAATGAAAAAAAAATCTTTTCAGTACCAAATACACCTGCAAATGTGACAGCTTCTTTAAGACACAGAGTTTCAAAATCCACTCTGAAGAGTACTGCATTATCCAACAGAGAGAATGACAAATGGACCACAGGGAAGGATGATACTCTTCAATGGCCTCACATGGAAATAGAAAATGTGTGAGGTACTTTTTTCTTATTGCTGAGAGAAAATATCCAGCACCCAAAATGAAGGGAGGAAAGGATTATTTTGGCTCATATTTACAGAGAATTAATACAAGATGGGCTTCAAGGCAGGTTGACATGGCAGAGGGACATCACAGAGGAGAAACAGGCCAAGGAGGCAGATGGCAGCAAAAGCAGTAAGCAGCATGCAGTAAGTGACAACAACCCTCTTTCTGCCCTTATATTTTATCCGTAGTAGTAGTAGCAGCACTCGCACCCTTAATGTTAGCATAGCACTGTAATGAAATCCCTGCATCATATTGTAGAACTCTGTATGTCTGAAAAGCCCCACTGATGAGCACAGGAGGGTTTGGGGACACATAGACAGAAGCCACAAAACAACACGGACCCATGAGAGAGCTCTTATGGTACAAAGCAGGACATATCACAATACAATTAGTATAGCAGGCAGGGAGAAACAGGTATTTGAGGCTGTAATGGTTTGTGACTAGATGTCCCCTCAAAGCTCACGCAGTGATGGGGAAGGACTCTATAGAGTTTGTGATTGATTCATGGTTCAATACTGGGATTATGTGTGTGAGTTTTACAATGACTCTGGAGTTAGTAGCCTGCATATAATGTAAGTGAGGGGAAATGTTGTTCTCTTGCCTCCATTTCTTTCTTGTTCCTTTTGCTCTTTTCTGCTACCATGAGCTGTTGCCCCTCTGCCACGCCACCCTGCCTTGGTGCCAGCTGATTATGGAGTGAAACCTCTGCAAATGGTGAGCTAAAGAAACCTTCCCTTCTTTGCCTGTGGGCATCAAGTATTTTGTCTCAGCAATAAGAAAGACGCTAATTAAGAAATAGTGTTCATGCCGGGCATGGTGGCTCACGCCTGTAATCCCAGCACTCAGGAGGCTGAGACAGGTGGATCATTGTGAGTTCGAGACCAGCCGGGGCTACAAAGTGAGCTCAAGGCCACCCTGAATAGCATAGTGAGACCCTGTCTCAAAAAGACAAGGGCTGGGGATCTAGCTCAGTGGCCTAAGTGCCTGCCTGGCAAGCGTGAGGTCATGAGTTCAATCCCCAGTGCTGCAAAAAAAAAAAAAAGTGTTCACATGCCTTCTATGATAATTAAATTATCTCTTAAAAAGGGAAAGATAAACACTTTGAGAATTCACAGTGACATATCTTTTGAAAGTGAAGAAAAGTGTTTTCACGTAAGAAAATCATGAAACTATCAGAATTAGAGGGAGAAATAGAAATCTATGTAAATTCTGGGAGGTAAAAGAGTCAAGAAATGAAAAACAAATATGTAGCATATTCGATCCCTGGTACCAAAAAAAAAAAAAAGTACTGTAGGAAAAAGGAATTTGTATACCAAGTAAAAAATTAGCATATAAGACATAAGAGTGCAACTTATATACCTCAAGAGAAAACACCACTTAAAAAACAGGATCCTAGGCTGGGGATTTAGCTCAGTGGCCTAAGTGCCTGCCTGGCAAGTGTGAGGTTATGAGTTCAATCCCTAGTGCTGCCAAAAAAAAAAAAAAAAGATTCAAAAACAGGATCCTTAACCTAGCCTGAGAAAATTAGCAAGGAGTAGAAGTGTGGAATGACACAGGTAGTAAGTAGACTTACAAAAACTGAAAGGTCACAGGGCACAGCCCACAGCCACATACTCTACTTTGGCATATTGCAAAGTCTACATGCCACTGATTTTATTCCAATTCCAGAAAATGCAAGTGTTGTTTCTGGAGAGAAATGTGATTCCTTTCACATCTATGAAGAAGTAAATTTGATGTTTCTTCTTCTTCTAAGAAGAAGAAACATCAACCATCTGGCAACTAGAATTGAGGAGAAATGACAGAAACATCAGCCTGTGTGAAAAACTGTGGGGCAAAGGAACATAGAATGATTTTCTATACAAATTCACTTATTGAATATTTCAAAGTGGTAAAACTAAAAGTATCCTAAAAGTGACATCTATACATGGAGTAAATTCATAAGCAACAGAACAGTGAAAAAAGACAGTGTTACACATAGGGAAGACAAAGATGAGTCAGTCTAAAATCGTTTCCATGGATGCTCTTAACCCTGCTCATGGCTTTGTTATAAAACTCTCTGAGGCTTCCCATGAGATTTATATTTTTATGATTGTTAAATCTCAAAAAGTGTTTCTGAGAATAAATATAACTGTGAAATATATAAACACTACATCACCATGTGGAAGGAAACAATTCATGCTTGCCTGCCCACATTCTAACATGGGAAAATGAGAGGTGATTTACAGAGCAGGCATAGCTCACAGAGCAGTACAGTTGCAAGTGTGAGATCTGCAGACGCCCAGCAAGCAGTGCACAGACTGCACCATGGACACCAGGAGGAGGGTCAGGTAGAACATCAGAGAAGGACAACGCAGTCATCCAAGCTAATTCATCAATGCACTTCCCACTGGTGCTGCAATGTCCTATGCATCTTTAAGGGAAGTGGCTTTCACAGTCACACCTGTGAAATAGGACATAGAAACCCTGAGGACTAGTACTCGCATACTAGAGAACTGTGGTAGATCAGAGCAAGACTCCCAACCACGTGCCAACTGTGCTCAGAGAGTGAAGAAAGAAGGTATAGAGAGCCTTCCTGGACCTCGCTGCAGTTGGGAAATTTATATTTGTAATCCCTTGGAAAATTTATGGGAATTCCAACAAATTAATTCCAATCTACCGCTTCCAGTGTAACACATGAGAAGAATAAAGTCACTGAGGCACATTTATAATTGTGGGGAGGCAAGGGCATCCTAAATCCAGCTAGTATGGTGGTTAAACAGAACAAACACCTCGACTAAACCCAGGATTGATTAATTCATGAAGAGGGGAGTGGCTCAGGGATGAGTGACAGAGTGGCAGGAAGTATGAGTGCCGTGAGCTGGGCTAGGTAAAAGTTCTGAGATCACTTCTGAAATATGCAGAAAGAGTAATCTGCATAACACAATTCAAGGCAGTATCTAACGTTTTGAGGTCAGTGCTCGGCTCTGATGTGTAACTTTTTATGACTTGGGAAGTCATAGCCTCTTATCTCAAGGCTGCATCACAGCTGACAGTGTTGTGCCCAGCTCATACGTGCTTTTTAGGAGTTACAGGGTAAGGCAACACTGACCTGTTAGCTTGCTGTAAAGACTATACATCACCACCTCCACTAGGCTGAGTTGCATTGCATAAAGCCAATTGAGAGGATAAGGAGAAGTCCTAGCTAGTTTTGTGCATATCATTACATAAAAATAGGGTCAGGTTTAGCCAAAATGGAGATGACTGCTCTTCTTTCAAGGAGTCATTCAGCTGGTCCTCCACAGGAATCTGGTCTTACAGGTTATTGAGTAGCAGGAAACACAGAGTGAAAACTCAGTCTACAGGCAGAGTTTAGCGCACTCAAACTATCTGCCACATTCAATTGTGTGAACACCTAGGCTTTTGATCAATTTGTCCTCAAAGGGGACACAAAATTTATGAGTGTTGAGGGTTAAATGTTGTCACTAAGAATCAAATGATGAACTCATGCACTCCACTTTCCAGCTCACCTGGAAACACACAGGAGGAACAATTCTTTCTCAAAAGCAAAAAGCAAGTTGACTTAAAATGTACCTCCCTTGCAGATTAAATTGTAGCGCAAAGAGGTAACCTCCAGATGTGTAAATTGCTCTGGAAAAACTCAGGAAGAGAACAAGGATGGGAATATGTTACACATCCCGATAACAGGGATAAGAGCAGTGTGAGAGGTAAAATCTGGGCCAGGTTTTCACTGTCCTAAAACTTGATGAGTTTTACCTCCACCAGCTCTGCCAGGTTCTCAGTGATAATCAGAGAAAAACTGCTTCATACATCTGAGAGAAGAATGGGCAGAAAAAAGTCATTTTGAAAATTCTGTTTAAAAAGCCAAAAACAAGCGAGTTGTGCAACTTCCCCCTGAAGATTTGTGCTTTTCTCATCATCTCAGTTGAATAGAGTCCTGGCCTGCTCTGTACCTAACAACTGGGATGTCAATTGTCAGTTGTCAATTGGGAATTCATCTTTAAAAGCTATTTCTTTAAGCCCACAACTCAATTGACTATTGCAGTCATTTCTGTACTAAATCCTCAGCATGTTAGATGCTCTCTTGCAAAAGGTATAACTGCCATATATTTCAATCTTTTGAGGCTGAAATGCATTATTCTCTTTAAGTCACCAATGTGAAGTAGTGATCAAGGGCACGTGATGGCGTTAAGAGCGCACAGTAGGGACATGCTTCTCGTGGCTATTCTCAGTGACCTGTTATAGCACAGGAACAAAGAACAGACATTCGATAGTATACTGGGCCATATCTGTGCATTGTGTCCAAAGATCTTCTAAGTCCCTTTAAATCCCTGAGAGGAATGAGAGAATTAAAGAAGCCACATGTGGTGGCACAGGCTTGTAATACCACCATTTGAGAAGCTGAGGCAAGAGGACTGCTATGAGTTCCAGGCAGCCGGGTTACAGTGAGTACGAGGAGCCTGGATTGCATTGTGAAACCCTGTCTGAAAAAAAGCAATAATAATAATAATAACAAAAACAAAAACAACAATAAAAAAAAGAGGAAACCAGTGAAAAGAAGAAGGTCGAGCCGGGGCTCCAGCTCAGCAGCCTAAGCGCCTACCAGGCAAGCGGCAAGGTTGTGAGTTCAATCCCCAGTGCCACAAAAAACAAACACACAAAAAAAACAAATGTTTGGCCAGGCGTGGTGGCTCACACCTGTAATCCCAGCACTCAGGAGGCTGAGACAGGAGGATCCTTGTGAGTTTCAGACCAGCCTGGGCTACAAAGTGAGCTCAAGGCCAGCCTGAATGGCACAGTGAGACCCTGTCTCAAAAAGACAAGGAAGGGTTGGGGATGTAGCTCAGCAGTGTAAGCGCCTGCCTGGCATGCGCGAGGTCATGAGTTCAATCCCTGGTGCCAGGAAAAAAAAAAAAAAAGAAAAAAAGAAGAAGAATGTCAGGTGGCGTGGAGAAGTAGAAAGCACAGATGGATGGAAAAGGAAGAAATGTGGAGGCCACAGCATCACCACTAGTGACAACTCTCGACAAAACTCCGGTGAGCTAAGAGTTCGGTGTGTAAGGCCTTACTGTGCTCTTCTGTTCCTCAGGTTGATTCAGAGGGTATTGGGACTGCAGTGTGCAGGGTTTTTCAAGGAGCCTCTGTTATTTGCTGCACTGGGAGAGAAGTAAACGGCAAAGGAAGAGACTGAGCGCTTTTCCAACCACAGCGAGGCAAACTACACTTGAGAAGAAGGCTATCTGCGGTCCCTCAGCAGACTGCATCCTCCAGATGGCAGCTGCAACACACACAGGCAACACAGTTGACAACCAAACCACCAGTGAGATCTGACACACGGTGAGTGCAGTTTCTCCTCATTAAAGTTAACATTCATTGTGAATTGTAGCAGAGACAACTTTGAGTCCTATTTAGACTCACACAAGACAAGGTGCCAAAGTATTATGGTCACAAAAACACTGTGACTCAACAAACTTGTGTCAGTTTATTTCTTGCTACGGAGACCCAATAGCCAATACCCAACACCCACAATTTAAAGGAGTGACAGCGGATTTGGGTTCACAGTTTGCAGAGGTTTCACCCATACTTGAGTGGCTCCAAGGCAGGGCAGAAGGCAGCGGGGCCTAGCACACGGGAAGCTGGCTCATGGCATAGCATGGGAAGCGGTGAGCCATCGAGGCAGGAGGAGTGATACATATACATGCAATGGCAAACAAAAACACCAACATGACACCAGGATTTGGAGGCAGATTTATTTATGCGAATGGGCACTGCTCAGGATCATTCCCAGAATTTCAGGTCCCGTTCTCTGGTGGGTTAGGGCTTTTATGGGCCAAGCAAGCAGGAAGTAAAGCAGCAGAATGGCTTGTCAATTTGGAGTTGGTTTATACAGTGTGCATGATAGCGACCAGTTGTGCATCACACTGACCAGCTGTTTCTAGGAGACAAGAGCAACCTGGTCTGCAGCAGGAACTATTACCTGGGCTACTAACAAACTAAAGTATACTGGCTGGGGGGCATCTGTGCTACGTACACACCCACTGAGGTCATGCCCGCAATAACTCACCTCTTCCCACCAGGCTTTACCCATCAACATCATACCCAGCTACAAACCCATGGGATGACTAATGCAGTATCACACCCAGGATCCGCTCACCCCCAAAAGCCCCGATTATGAGCACGTGATGTTTGGGAGAATATCTAGATATACACCACAACGATATGCCAAGACAAAGCCCCAAGGTAGTCACAGTCACAAGGGCCACTGCATAGAATGTACCAGGGAGCATGGAAAGATACACACAGTGAGCTGACCATATCACCATGAAGAAGGGCTGAGGTTAGCCAAAGCTGAAGAGCACATGATCAGCTTGTGTCACACAGGTCACACAGCCGTGGAGGCACAGCAGATAGGTAAGTTTTGATTGTCACACTGAGCGTAATTTCAGAGATGGGGAAAGGAGACGGTAGATACACAGATGTGTGTGGTAGGCATTCGCAGAGGTGCTGTCTAGCCCAAATCCCTTGGCTCAGATGAAGGCTTTCCCCTGCTGCTGCACAGCCCTGCCTCTCGTAGACCTTCGCCCAAATTTATGCTTTGTTGTGTGCATTGAGGCAGCCCTTACCTCTCCAAATGTCATTCCAACATTCAGACATTTTTTAAATCAACAAGAAGAATGGTTTCTCTGTTTTATCGATTTAGCAGTTCTTTTCTATACAAGCACACACATCAGCATTCTGAATCATTTGCTTAAAAAAATCCCTTGCATGTTTCACAGAGGAGGAGCCCAGAATGATGCCCAGACACTTTATGTCTACACTTGGGACAAACCGTCTCAAGGTCCACAGCATGGGAGTCATCTGCCATTTTAAATTGTGACACCAGGTGGCACTGAGAACGACTATTTTAGGTTGAAAATAAAACATCCTTGGGCACCAAGAAATACACGTCATATTTTGTAAATTTAAAAACACTTCCAACTTCTTCTGTTAACATTTTACACTGACCAATGTTGAACACAAGCCTCCTAATTCTGAGGTTTTCTGACATCTACAAATGGTCCCCATACAATGGAGCCACTTTCAGGACTTCTGTTTCCACTTTAGATAGCTGACAAGGTGGCCATGGGTGGGACTGGGGGGTGCAGTGTTGGTCTGGAAGCCCAGAAGCTGGACATGGGCAGCACGGGTCAACTCCAGCAGGAGGGGGGCAGGGATGACTTGGTGCCCGCTCACCCACGTGCTCCCCAGCTCACACCTCTCCACAGCTTCTGAACAGGACCTCTGAGCATTGTCCTGTCCCCCACCCTGGGAGGAGGAGGACACCGCGGCTGCAGTCACCCAGCATTGTGGTTACGTTGCCTTGAAATGGGACACGCAGGGAAGGAGTACTGAGCACTAAATACTGTCCCTTAACATCGAAAGATCAACTCACACACTCCTGCTTCCCAGTTTAGCTGAAACTATTGCTCCCTTCTAAATGACAAAAACACCAACAAATTAACAACCAGAAACCTTCAAGATGAAGCCCATCCATTATTTCCAAACTGGAGAAAAGAGGATTCAGACTGACAGAAGTGTACTTTCCTCTGACAAGAGATTGGGAGCAGAAGAAAGGCAGGCAAAATGTCGGTGTCCTGATGAACATGGACAAGGGAAATCTGAGAGGGGAAATTCCCTTGGGCCACTTTATAAGATCTAAAAATGACCGTGTTAGTATTGTATGATCAGAAATTAAGTTTAAACTGACAACATCAACAATCTAAATTCTTAGAGCTATTGATTAGGGATACGAGTGACATGAATTGTGCACAGGAGAGGAAACACTGTCACTACCCGAAGGTGCAAGTCTGAATCTGAAACAACAGCACATTTCAAAGACAGGGTTAGGTTAGTTGTAAATGCATATGACTCAGACTGCAAACTCAGACCACACTGGGAAGAAATCCTCCTGAGCATCTTAGGAGACAACAGAGAACTGAACCATGTAAAATGCAATGGAAACGAAGGGGGGAAAAACCAGAAAGATTACTGTAGAAGACAACTTGGATGCCTCTCCTTGAATGCACAACAACTGCTTCAGCATTAGTTAAAGTGAGCCTTATTCCCATATTGTGATATGTACAGAGTGTGCTATTGTATTTCCTTCTCCTTTTATTTATCGCTAAGCGAGGCAAATATGGCTAGCTAAGGTACTGATAAGTAACCTTTAAGGCCAATGGATAATTTCCTGTTTCCGTGCATTGTGTTTCCTGTGAAACAGTCGAATGCAGTGGGATGGCACAGCCAGGCAGCTCCAGGAATGTCAACAGGGTACGAACCTCCAAATAAGAAGCTATCACTTCCCAGAGTAGAAAAGTTTACACGTCAGAAAGCAACAGCCTCCTAAATCAATTCACACGCTGTCCCGACTGAGTCACGCAGACAAAGCAACAGCCTCCCAAATCAATTCACACGCTGTCCCGACTGAGTCACGCAGACAAAGCAACAGCCCCCTGAATCAATTCACACGCTGTCCCGACTGAGTCACGC
>RJWT010011903.1:0-22880 GCA_004365215.1 Cuniculus paca
TCCCCTATGGGAAAATGTAGAAGACACCTTGCAGTCAGGTTACCATGACGTAACCTAAATGGTGTTTCACTGATCCCCAGGGTTTTGAACAGTACCTGTTCCCTCTTCAGTTTATTCTCCTCTATACAGAAAGGAGAAACTGAGGCAGGGTGGCTTTGAGTGCAGTGTTATGACCTTTGTACATTGGGGAGGTATTCTATACATATTTAGGTGTAGCTAACAAAGCATGACTAGAGAGCAGGATGTGGGTGGATGTGGGTTGGACACTGCTTCGGCTACCAGGACCCTTAATGCAGTGGGTGACACGCTCCAGGGGGTCTCCGCGCATGCACAGCATTCACCTGGTCCCAGGTCCCCTCATTGTTGCAAGCAGCTTCAGTGGCTCCACATACACCTGCGCAGGAGAGTTCAGAAGACTACACCAGTACCTTTCTGTGAAACCCACACACTCCTAGTGTCATCTAAAAATGTAAACAGTTACTCGAATGGTAGGACTTGGGACTCTTTATTGTTTACTTTGCCTTTTAAACAAGAAAATCGCCTGTCCTTCCATAGACCTCTCAGTGCATGTGTGTAGGTGGGGAGTCCATGAATCTGTCTGAAGCCAACCCCAAGATGACACACCCCAGTCACTCCGTGTGGATGCCAACTTCCTCCTGTCGAGCTCAGTAACACATCCTGCCCCTGAGTAACTCCATCCTGGGAACTTCCTCCAAGCAGGGGGCCTGAAGGTGGGGCTGAGCCTTCTGATAGCACCTGCTGCCCTCAGCACCCAGGCTGGTCCCCAAAGCCCAACACCACAGCAACCGTACCACAGGCCTTTGGACAGTGCTTCTCTACCGACAGAGCCCAAAAAATCATGGTACCTGGGCTCCACCCCAAGGAGTTGCACCTATTTTTGCGAAGTATACCCTATGGCTGCTTTTAGTATGTAGAAAGGGTAAAAACCACGCAATTCGAAGGATAGAACAGGGAAAAACGAAGCCTGAAGGCTGCCAGATAGCGAGGTGGTGATAACCATTTTTTTTTCTCCCCACATTTAATTTCTTAACAGAGCGCTTACCGAGCCAGGTATCTCTGTTACTCCACAGACCTAAGCCAGGACTGGGGGAGGCAGGCAACACTGGTGAACTGGAATTCTCATCTGTACTTCTCCGACCCCACCACACCCTTATTCCTCAGACTTTAAAGGCCCAAGGAGGAAAAAAAAGATTTTGTGAAGGCCTAGAAAACTTTTTTCCAAACTCTTCATACTCATTTAAGGAGCACAGATACCTACACTGTGCCTGAAGCTGAAATTCAGAGCCCAGGTTTTCAAGGCAGTTATGAGATGAGTATACATACAGTATGGTCACATGGTCACATACAGTATGCTTAGTAAAATGCCAAGGGATCATAAAACGTAGTGCATCAGACAGACAGGTGGAAACAGCTGAGACTTCTTGATTCACTATGTTGTGTGTGTGTGTATATGCATGCACAAAAATTTACAAATCTTGATGGAAGTTATTTCTCCTCATAGGTCCAGAATGTCCGAGAAACCCATAAACAGGCAAAAGACAAGCCTTCATAAACCACATGTAGTTGTGTAAAAACTCAGATCTACACAACATTTATACTAAGTAGCCCTAAAGAGAAAATTCAAAACCTCTTGGTAGTTACAAACATTAGGGACACCTTGAGATTGACACAAGCCTTGTGATCTAGAGATTCACCTTAGGAAGAAGAGACTGGGAAAGCTTGATCACCCTGTTTCTTCTACCACGCTCAAAGACAGTTTGACAGGGGATGCTCTCCTCCAGGATTACTACCCTGGATTCCATCCCAAAGAAATACATAGGAACAGCTCGAGAATCCTTTCTCAAAGCTCCAAGTTACAAATGGCACATACCTTGGTGCACTTACGGAGCATCTCTGGATTATGATTCTGCTGGATCCCCAAGGTGCTTAAAGCAGCCCAAATACCCCAAAGTCTTCTTCCCAGGTCAGGCTGCAAAACTCTATTCTCAGAGTACAGAGCTCTTCTGCTAACAGAAGCTGGATAAACCCCAGGTCTCCTGAAAATCCCCAAGGCGGTTCCATAAATGATCAGAGTTCTGTACACTGGTGCTTGCCAGATGCAAAGGAATGCTTTAGCCCTCATAAACAAGTGCCATGTGCTGCTGGGGCAACAGCACCCAGTCAACCCAGGAACAGGCTTGACTTGGGTCAGAGAGGGATGGCTTCCCTCCAAAGCAAGCACAAAAAAGGAAGTGGGGCAGCCTGGACTTGCCCACCTGTGATATCTCCCAGGTGCCTTGAGCCCAATTTGAAAATAAAATCTCACACACACGTAGACAAGCCTTTGCTCTGAAATCTAATCACTTTGCAGCACATACAAGCTTCTCCTCATTTGTTGTCCACCCACCACCACTTTCAAACTGCCCCCAGGATATGGTGAAGGCAGTTTTCAAGGCTAGAGTTCCCAAGTTCCAGTCTCCCACAGTGACTTACAATATTAAAGGGCTTTATTCAACTCTAACACCTACATACTCACCAACCAAGTAGCCTATTTCAATAGCTACATATATGAAAGACTTAAAAATGTATAGAAAATCATTTGTAAGGTTACTCTCCCAAACTATTGTTTCTGCCCTTGTGGAGGGGAAAGGAAGCAGGCAGGGGCAAGTTAAAAGGGCCTTTACACTAATATCTGACATTTTCATTTTTGTCACAAAAATCTCAAACTCTCTGTTACATTCCAGAATTCTTACAGGCTTGCTCCACTCAAAGGAAGGCATATCCAACTTTTGACTAATTCTTGCTACTAAGACTGGCATCTTTTTTCCCATACTTATTTTATAGATGATGGAACTGAGAGCCCAGGGAAGCAAACTTACCCAGATCCTCAAACCTAGTGATGGAGCTAGCATTCAGCTAAAAAGAAAAATAGCCTCCTTTCTATAAGAAAACAAAAAGCAAATTAAAGTCACAAAAATCACTTCTGCCTGAGGAAGTATTGATACCCCACACTGGTTACATTGTAGGCTGACAGGTGCTTACAACCATGGAAGTATTATCTCGTGCCTTGCAGAAGGTATTCTGTTAAGACCTATCAGTATTTTAAATATGAATTCCTTTGCACTAGCAATTTCCTCTGAAGTTTCTTAGCGGTTGGAGATACGACTCTGTGGTAGAGCTCTTGCCTTCCACACACAAGGCCCTGGCTTCAATCACCAGCACCACAAAAAAAAAAGAAAAAGAAAAAAAAGCCAGAATGATTGGCACTACTATTAATTATAAAAAAAACAGGGACTTAAAGGCCAGCCTCCTATTCAAAGGAATCCCATTCAGTAAAATTCACCATACTCTGATGCAGACAGAACTCCACCGAGTGTAACTTGTTATGTGGTTGGAAATTTGCAGTTTTAAATCTTTAAGACGCTAAATCAATGCAAATAAAACGAAAACCATTAGAAACCTGGAAAAGTGTAAAAGCAACTTGCCAGTTTTAAATTTAAGAGCCTCCGAAGCATAGAACCTGAAAACTCACTCATGCCACAATCTATCTATTGAACTTTCTAAAGAATAAGCAGGTCCTTATAGGTCAAAACTAGAATCTTGCCATATCTAGTGTTCCAATATAACATGTGTGACACCAGCTTGGGAGTCTAACCCTGTTCCTTCTCGAATGTCCCACAAAAGCATTATCAACTTCAAATGTTCCAGACTGGAGTCTGGAAGCTAACTTTATGGGTAAGGTCACCTCAACTATCAAAGCTGGGATGGCTTTCAAGAAGGGGGATGAGAAGTGTATACACACCTGACTAGAACCCTCTTTAATAATGAATCTTATTTAACTTTAAACATGGGCCTCCTGTGGCAGACTGCTTCAAGGCACTTCATTCCAAGCAAAATAAACTCCTGCAGGTTCCCAACGTCATACCTCAGTAATCAATCTAATGGATGAGGACCTAGTCGATCACTATATGAAATAAAATCCAATGAGATTAATCTGCTAAGTCACTACAATGTAAATCGAAAACTGCCTGCAGTAGAGTCATGAAACATGATTCATATTCATAGCAATTTCCTAAAATTAACCTGAGCAACTATTTTGAAGATAGCAATATGCAATGTAACAATCACTGTTAAATTCCTATCCTCTTGTTTTGAAAACACAGCTACTGTTGTTTGTTGTTGTTGCTTTGGTTCACTTGATTTTTTTTCCTCTTTAAAATAAATTAATAATTTCCTAAAATTAATTGTGGTGCCCACACCCCCAACTAAAGGCCATAATTCAAAATCATTTCTTGGTATATTGCACCTTGGTCAGCTGGCAGCCCCCTTACTAAAAATATTGCTGAATGGAAACCTTCAGGGCAATGGTCACAATGACTTAAATCCAGTGAGTTCTAACAGCCTTTGGGGAAAAAAAATCACAAGATTATTTCTCAAAAATTTAAACTTCATTTGAGTCTATCAAAAAGATGCTTGAGGGTAGAGGAAATAGCTCAGTGATGATGTACTTGCCTAGCTCACCTCAAGACCTGGATTCAATCCCCAGCACCCCCAAAAAACAAAACAAAATCATTCAGATGTGATGACCAAAACAAAACTGCAGACAAGCCCCATCATTTTTTGGTTTTTTAAAATGATTTATTCATTCTATGATTTAAGGTGTGTATCACTAATTCAGTTGGGTAAGCCACACTGAAGAATTTGACTTCCTATCTTTAGATTTAGCCAAATGCTGTCCCCATTAATTCTGCTCTGTAAAATGCTGAACATTAAGTTTTGAATATTTCATCCATGCTCAGAACACAGTGTAAGGATGAAATCAACCTGCTTGTTCCAAGGTCAGGACAATACAAACAACTAATGAGCGATCTGAACAGATCAGACCCCATATCTTAAGACGAAGAAAAACGTTTTGTCCCTGCCCCCCAAACTAAGTGGTTAGGTTTTTAAATTCAGCCTACAATGTTCTCGAGACTGAAAAAGTCAATGTATTTTTCAAGTACCGTACAGGTATGCAATCTTCTATGATTTGTTTCACATCTAAACTGGCATAAAGAAAAGTTCCCAAAGATTCTGAACTAAGTTGAAAACTATATTTTCCTAAAATTAGAAATCACTTCCCTTTGTCTCTGGGGGCACATGAAACAGCAATGCATCAGAGGAGAGGATAGGATCAGGTGGCAAGTAGCACTTGAAATTCAATGCAATGGAAAAAAGTAACAAATGCTAAAGTTTTTAAAAAGTTTAATGGAGCCAATAAGGCATATAAATTGTATTCTGGCAGACATTAAGACCTGCTTTCTCTTACCAAAGAAAATGGCACATGTTTTATCAAAATTTGACAATTGAGATTAAAGGGTATTAAGATTAAGCTTCAGAGCACCAACTTAAACAAAACAACCAAAAATATTGTTATTCAACTTGGAAAGAGGAGCTAGAACCAAGGCATAAAGGGGAGATTAAATATGTGTTCCTCCATCTCAAAATCCTGTAGGAAAAGGAGTTCTGGCCTCTTGTGAACTGTGCGTCACATCGCCAAACCCAATTCCAGAATCTAAATTTACAATGACAGAAAAGCAAAGATTAACTCCAAATGCATTTCTTGGTATATTCCAAAGAGAAGCTTGAAAATATTCATAATACATAGGCTTGCCCGTTTCAGGTAAAATGACAGATCGCTATAATTCTTCCTGCTATTATAGTCAAACAAACAAAAAAAAAATACACTTTTGTAAGAATTTAGAAATACCTCACTTTCATTCCTAGTTTGAATATGGATTTCACTGTTTTAAATAAGGGCTATATCTATAAAGAATACAGAACTTCAATTCACACATTTCTAACATTCCATTCACATCCCACCCAGTTAATAATGGTTAACTTAGCAAAGTTTCTTCACAGAAAGATATTATTAAATAGCTGAAGAAATTGCAAACTTTAACAAAGTGCTGTAATTACTGGAAAAACCCTTACACTGATTTGCAATGGTCATTTAAGGATAAAAATAGGAAGTAACTGATACTGGACTACAAGTTTGCAAGGAAACATTTTTCACTGTCCTACTGGATATATAATATAATAGGATAGAATAAATTACAGTACCTGGCAGGCTGACATCAGTTCTTCATCTAAAAAAGACTATCATTCAGTTCAAGATATTAAAAATGAAGATGAAACATGCTCTAAAAAGTTGTAGCTACAGAGGTCTTATACTTTACTCAAAGAGGACTCTATTGAGAATTTTTATTTAGGTCTACCTAACACCTAGAGAACCTCCATGCGATTCCACCCTTTTTAGAATGAGATTCCAAAACCACTT
This sequence comes from Cuniculus paca, assembly GCA_004365215.1. Lineage (NCBI taxonomy): Eukaryota > Metazoa > Chordata > Mammalia > Rodentia > Cuniculidae > Cuniculus > Cuniculus paca. Next base: position 6,320 of record RJWT010011903.1, read on the forward strand.
CTTAGGAGAGGGAATGGCGGGACAGGAATAATTAGGTTTTGCTATTTGTGATCACATTATTAGTAGATAAAACAAGAGCTTTATCATCTTCCACCCACTACAAGTAAAACTGCACAAAGTAGGGCAACTTGAAAAATGTAACACAGGTTATGAAAGACTAGAATACCTATCCCCACCATCCATCTCCCTAATACTGAACCAAAATATAGGAAGCCCATTCTTAAAGGTCATTCAGGTTACCTTGAATGCAGTCTATAGGTTTATATTTACCATAAGGAAAGTACCTTAGAAAGTAGTACTTGTCTTAAAATTGAGTATTTGAAGCCTACAGGATTAACTGGGGCAGTTGAATAATATTGCTATTTTTAGAGCACTAACACACACAAACTGAATCCAATAAAGTTCTTTGTATTGTTTCAATATTATTAATTGCATGACCATCATAGCACCTCTTTACATCACACAATCACCAGAATTAGAAACTGCTTTTAAAACTAAAAACAGGGCACAGTCTGATAATTAGAAGTTGCACACTGTTACTAAATAGAAAACCAGGTGCATGGTACATTGTAGTTGCAAAAATGGAAGCCTGCAGATTTGACAAGGGAGCCAAATCATGTTTTTAGACAATTTTAGGAACCTGGCAATACTGTTGAAGCGAAATACTCAACACAGCAGGAAATGGACAGTGGGGGAAAAGAAAAAAGAAAAAAAAGCACTGTATAACCAAATAAACATCTGATTATTTCCTTTCCCTTTGAGAATAAATACAGTTAAGGTCACTTTTAGCCTTGGAACGGATATATGTTTGCCTATGATGATCTTGCTAATGACTACACGATATCTGATGTCCTCTGCTAGGTTTATAGTTTTGAGAAAGCCATAGTTACAAGAGGCATCTACTGTAAATTCCTACAATTTCCTTTTATGGCAACCACTATAGAATTCACTTGTCTTAAACAGTGAACAAGGGAAGATGGCCTCATGTTTCCTTTGCAATAATAGTATATGCTGAGGATCAAGTGGCTTTCAAGCAGCATGGTGGGTGTGAAAATGTTTGCAGTTTAGATCATTCTGTTGCGTTTATGGGTTGGTGAGTCTGTAATGACATCGCCACACTGGGCTGAGGTACGCTTTCTAGTTCCACCATTGTCCAAGTGGAGTGCCATTTCTTCTGATATGAAAGTGTTCAAATCGACATCATGGAGTCCATTTCTCCTTCGACTAGCATTCGATCCACTGCTTACATGTGTAGGAGAGCCTGGGGTACTCGAACGCACGCTTATACTAGCCATTGCACCACTAAGACCTAGGAAGAAGAAAAGAGGTTTTAGAGTTGCTCAATTATTCAACCCTTTTGAAAGCAACCCACTTTACTTTCCATGCTGTCATCATAGTGTAAAAGGATGTCTGCCAATCTTTTCTCCAAGAGGTCACCAGTGAGTAGTTAAGTTTTACTCTGAAAAAACAAACCACCTGGCTTTGACATGTTTTATAGGAAATACTACCAATACTTACGATATTGGTCGCTAGTAGTCACAGGATGCTTACTATGTATTGAGCACTGGGCCAAGTGTACAAATATCTTAAGAAATTCTCCCATCTACTACTCTATTAGCTAGGTACCATACATAATTTACAAATAAAGACAAAAAGTGCTTGCTTTAAACAGGACATTTTGTTTATCCAATCACCATTTTGACAGAGCTGATACATGTCTGTGTGTGGTGCACGCAGCAGAGGCAGAAAATCCCTTACTAGGCCCAAGTAGACTTAGTTCAACATCTCCTCTAGATAAGGTGACTGTATGATGTGTCATCCAAAAAAAGTGAATTGTAAGGACTGAGAAAGGATCACTGTTAAAAATTATCCCAAGACAATGGGTACAAAGTGGCTGTATCCTAGACACACGGGGCTATGACCACCCAAGATCTGAACTGTATTTGGTAGATTTCCAAGGACAGCCTAGAGCAACATATTCTCTAATCCCTGGAGAAGGAAAATGGAGGGGTAGGGTACAGAATCTTACTGCTTTGCTTTCAAGCTATTTAATCTAGAACATACTCCAGCATTTATGGTTGAATACCCATTACTTAAATCTTGAATAGTTAAGGAACCAATTTGTACTTTACTTCCTAATGTTCTCAATAAACCTGGGAAAGGTGTAAATTAGGGCAGCACACATAAGGCAGTGTTAAATTTAAAAAACCTAGTGACATTCACAGTGGACTTTCTGATTTACCTAATTTGGCCTTATATTATTCTAGCCTCACCTAGGGATTTTGCTAATGCCAATCTAATTTTTTTTTTGCTTTTATTATCAGTGCCTATTAATTTTATAAATATTGAGTTTCAATGTATACATTATGATCACATTCATCCCCCATTTACTATCCTTTATACCTTCCTCCCCCATTAAATTTATAACATGATCTAGCACAATCAAAGTTTCCAGCCTAGCATGGTGGTGCATACTTGCAACCCCAGCACTCAGGAGGCTGAAGCAAGAGGATCACTGCGAGTTTGAGGCCAGCCGAGACTACATAGCAAGTTCAAGGCCAGCATGAACTATATAGTGAGATCCTGTCTCAAAAAAAAAAACAAAGTTTCCAAAGAACAAGACGTCTATCTTAGGTTTCAAAATAAGCTTAAGTAGCCAGGCGTGGTGGCGCACACCTGTAATCCCAGCAATTGGGAGGCTGAAGCAGGAGAATCGTTGAGTTCGAGACCAGCCTGGGCTTCAAACTGAGCTCAAGGCTAGTCCGAACTGCATAGTGAGACTCTGTCTGAAAAGGCAAAAAAAAAAAGCTTCAGAGGTTTGCTTTGGTGGTGGCCTGAGTTCTGTAAATACATAATATAAATGAGAACATTAAGTTGATAAAAGATGCTAACTCATACCATATCAAATTTACTAAATTCTCCTTGACATAGTTCTCATTTTATCAGTACCCTGTGGGCAATGTTCTCAACCCAGTCTCCAACCGCCTTCCATCACTGACATCATTCCATGCCCACACCTTCCTGCTGAACTGCTCAGAACTCAACTCCCTCCTGTAGGTGTCTCCTACTCCCCTATCTGCACTAATCCAATCAGCTCCCTCACAACTCTCCCTGAAGAAGAGGCATCTCATTCCCACTGGTGGCCTAAAAAAATCTAAGTGTCTTTCTGTACCTCTTAACCTTTCAAAGGCCAGTACCTATTAAAAAACATATATAAATGCTGGAATATTTCCTACATCAGCCACTATACTAAGTACTTTTAATTTAATCTTTTACTCTATGACACTGTATTACTCCATTCTGCAGATGAAAAGCTGTATTTTAAAAGGTAACTAAATCCACCAAGCTCAACAGGTAGTAAGAGCTGAGACAAGCACTCAAGTGGAATTTATACTCCTGTTCACTCTTAAGCTGCCTCCTAAGGCCTAAATTGGTTTAGCAAGGAAGTAGACTGAGGATCTAATGTAATGATCGCAAATCTTTTAGAACTTTCAATGACAAAACAGCCCAGTGTGGCACACGTGCCATAGGTTTACCACCACTGGTCAACTAGGGCCAGTCTGCTTCTTAGGCCTAGTCTAAGTTGCTCTTTCTGTTTCATTCATCTTACCCTAAGACTGAATCATATACTGCCAATACCAATGATTTGCAGTTCCTTCCAAAATCAGATCTATGCTTCTCTTCCAAGTCTCACTCCAGCTGTCTGAGGTCTACAAGCTCCTCTGGCCCCTCCACAGAAGCTGCTGCCCAGTTCTATCTCTCCTTGTCAGTCTCCTGCTGGCTCCACTTCCCTCCTGCTAGTTCCTCTCCACTCCTTCCTGTTCTCCAGCTGGCCTTATCAGTGGCCTCTGCAGGCTTCACTTCTGCCTGACAGGCAGTTGTTACCAACAATGGGTTTCTCTACCCCTTAGCTTGTCCGCAGGAAGGATTTTTCAAGGTGGACCTTAGGAATGGACCCTGCCCCTGCACTCCAAGGCCCACCTGTATTTCTAGCTGCCTACTGGACATTTCAGAATTATACAGTCTTTAGAAAAAAAAAAATTAAGCAACACCTTGGGTTATTCTTATACAACACAATCAACCACCTCTTCTTATACAATCTATTTTTTTTAAACTCTCCAGTGGACTGAACTCAGTGCCTTACACATAGTACTAACTGAATTTTGAAAAAGAATAATCCCTCAAAAGCCCTACCCCTACATTTTGAAATCAGAGCTCAGCTACTGATTTTAAGAAAGAAAATCAGGCTCCTGACATCTCATTTCACTTAAAATCAATAGCATCATGTTTAAAACTCCATGATCCCCAATTGTGGGCATTTTGTTTTTTTAAGCTCTACACTAAGATTGAACTTGCAAGGAGAGCTGTACCTTCCTTTTTCGTAATTCCACAGCCCTTAACATACAAGGTCATCTTTGTTTTGTAATACTGCAAAGCCAGGGAATTAACTGGGCTATTTCATTAATTGAATTCAGGATCCCCTTTCTCATTTAAAACCACAGGAAAAATTCAACAACCCCATCCCTGAGGTCCTTCCAGTTAACTTTAGGGCCCTGTGGCAGTAATGACCAATGCCAAAGGCTCATGAAGCATTCCACATTCCATCAAAACTGGACTACTTGAAGTAAATGTATGTCTCAATTTCTCTATTAAAAATTCAAATCATTAAGCATCGATTTAGCCAATTTGAAAATTTCCCAGTAAATTCTAGAAAACCACTCTTCCTCCATTGGGTATAGGATTTAAGGTTTAATTTAATAACTCAACTAAAATCACAATGTGCTACATTACACCTATTACCTACTCTAAGCTGAAAGAATATTTTCAAAGTTTGATTCACTCATCCTCCCCCAAAACTTTTTACAAGTGTCAAAAAAATATTAACAACCAAAAAATATTTGCATTTTAAACAGCCCAAATTTTATTTTGTAAACCAATGACAGCCACTAAAGATGCTTTGGAAAACCTCAGCTAAGCCACATGAACAATCAGGCCTATACAAGTACAGAATATCTAAACATGCTTTAGAATTTAAAAAAAAAAAAAAACTAAGTTGTATGTCCAGAGGGCATACAACTTAATTTCTATCAAAAACACTTTTTCAAAAAGGCTATGGGAATATCCAGTGACAAAATGCAATAGAACAAGTAGCATGATTAGACAGAGAAGTCTCAAATGCTTACACAAGATAAATAAACTCATCAATTTTAAAGTTTCTGCATTCATTTAAAATTAAGTGGAAAAAAGGTTTAGGATGATTTAATCATACTTTGAAACTCCCACTGGAGCTTAAACAAATTTACAGTCCAGGTTATAAGAATCCAAGTTACATGGCAAATTATTAAAAGTAGCACATAGCTATTATTGTCATTCCAAGTCCATGCTTAGAGTAATAAGAAAACGCTGTTTGCAGAATTTATTACATGTAATTCCAGTTTCCCAACACAGTTAAGTCACACAGGCAGAGAAAGAGCAAATACCGACCCAGTCAATCTCACTGCCTCATCCAGCAACCAGTGAGCAGCCTGAGGCTTCATCTACATTTTCTACTGGCTTCCCAGCACCTTGTACCCCTGTGAAGAGGGTTAGCCCTGAAGGTGAGAAGGCACACTGTTGATCCACCAGCACAGTTCAGGGCCCTCCTGCAGATCTGCTCCACCAGTGTTATTGTCTCCTGGAGAAAGGGGGAATCTGAAATCCCAAAACTGGAACAAAATGGGTAACTTCCTGCCTGGAAGCCCTAAGAAATGGCATTCTTGCCTTGGAAATGGATTATACTACCCAGATGTGCAGCACTCCCAAAAGCATGCGCTGAGGTGCCCAGTAAGCACTTGCAGTGTCAGCGTAGTGGGGTTCAGGTGTACCAGGGGAGTTTAATCAATTAAAAAGATTTCCACTAAAAGACTTTGGTAATATGAAGTACATACCACTCCCCACCGCAATCTGTAAAATGTAATACTGAATTTTTATTGAAGTAAAGCACACTAAATCAAACCAATTACAAAGATACATGTGTCACACCAAGAAAACATTTTCAGTTATGCTGACAGCCCAAAATGCTTTCCATTTTCAAAGACAGTTTTTAATGCCATGGGGAAAAAAGTGCTCACGACGTTAAAAGTGAAAAAATGCAAGATACAGTTACCATATATGCAGAATGAGCTCAACTATGAAATAACTTTAATATTTATACATTGAAAAAGACTAGAAGAAAATGCACCAAACATTTAACTGCATTTATCTCTATGTAATGAAATCACAAGATACTGAATTTTTTATTTTTTTGGAAATTTTCAAATTTTCCAAGAAATTAATATTCATTAAATCAGAAAATTAGTGAGAAAATTAAACTCAGATATCAAACTGCATCATAACTATTAGCAGATTATTAGTTAAGCCCTAGCTAAGGAAACTGGCTGAGGCATGGCTACATGGCCTCGTTTTTCTCTGCAATGAAAAATAAGCGCCAACAAAATTTTATCGCAGACTCAAGACAGCGCTGATGCTTAAAGTCCTACCTCCAGATACTTCAGTATTTAATACCTAACCTTCATATGCAGATAACACCAACTTTTCATCAGAAATTTTAATGTTATTTTAACTGCTTTAATTGTTCTTGGAGGTTGGTTTGAAGAAAAGGCACAATTTAGAAATTCCAGCCTTGGAAGAAATTTAATTATAGACTCTGAGAGACTACAGTGAATTTTAAGGAATGAAAGACATTGCTTTGGTGCATTAATCTCTTACATTTTAATTTCCAAATAAGCTTTTTAGATACATTTTACCACTAAAAAGCCATCAACAGTTATTTCAAGATGCAGACTGCAACTTCCAGCAAGCATTTCCTAATTCTAAAAGATGGATGGACTAAACCCTCACAGGGTGATTCCAATCAGTCAGCCACAGAAAATTGCAAGGACCTTCTTCTACACTACCCCAGTTTCAGAATCCTTAACCTAACAGCAGTATTAGCTGTCAAGATAAATTTCTAAACGTAAAGCTATAGTAATGTAAGGGACAGAGAAGTGACAGGGGAGGAAGAGCAACAAAATACAAGTAATTAAATTTGTTCTTACATATACCAAGTATCAACTGTCTTGGGGATTTTATCAGGAAAGACATCTCACAAACTTGGTAACTTCCCTTCAATATCACTCTGGCATACAGCAAAGAATGTTGTTTTTTGGTTGTTTTTTTTGTTTTGTTTTGTTTTGTTTTGTTTTTTGAGGGGGGCGGTCAACACTTGAAGAAAGTAGCCATCTATATTTTTAGTTTGACAAATTAAAAATTTGCCTTATTTTTCTAGGTAAAAATTACTATCTGACCTTATACTTCTCCCTTACCTGACTTTCAAATAATTACATTTTTCTTAGAGTCCTACATCCAGCTTCTTCAGATGGACAAATCTGTCAAGGAACTTAATGACTTAATAGAGTAAGGATTTCCCTACTGTAGCCCACAGACTTTGTTAGGTACAAGGGAAAAAAATGCCAGAAATTAAGTTTATTAATTGCCAAGGTGGTAACACTGCACCTCAACCTAATGACCTGGAAGTATATACTTTAGCCTATATAATAAATTCTATTAGGTCTTGAGACTACTTTATTCATCTTTTAGTCACCTGCCTCTGCTTCCAGTAAACAGTGTGTTCAGTAAATGATGGGCTTTAAAAAGAACATGGAACGATAACACATACTTGTTTTAATACCAACCACACCTTCTGCAGGACTTAACTGCAGAAATCAGACCTCTTAACACCAAATCCAAGAAAACAAAGGACTTTCAAACCAAAAAGAGCTCAGCCTCCAATACTAAGGAGCCGCTGTCTTCTTTTAACTCATGAAGTACTTTTTTCTCATTCTTGGTGGGGGGTGGAATGGCGAATGTTTTACTATGTGGCCCAGCCTGGCCATGAACGTGCAACCACCCGAGTGCTGGGATTAAAAGGAGTTCTCCACCATACCAGCTACAAAGCAATTTTTAAAAAGATAACTTTCCTCAAATGGGGATATGGCTCAGTAGTAGGATTGAGGTAGGAACCTCAGCACCAACAAAAACAAACTTGTCCCTATAGTCCCAACATTCAAATGGGAGAGCTGAATCAGGAAGATGGCTTAAAACCAAGTAGTAAGGCCTTATTCCAAAAAATAAGTAAGATTCTTTCCTTTAGAATCTCTGCTTTGTTTTTAAAATTCTCTAGTTTCATATTAAAGGCTAGCCTGTCTGGGAATGTAAGTTCTTCTCAATACTTAACACTAGCAAATGTGATTCCCATAAATCTGCTTTCAATGTAACAGGGACTTAAAACTGAGAAGGTGGTATCTTAAAGCCAACTGCCAATGACAGCAATGGTTCCCATCAACCAGTGTGTATGGTATCACCAGACCTGTGTGCTAAAGGTCTTTCAGTCTGAAATGATGTACAACTTTTTTACAGAGGGATAACCCAGACCCAATGAGGTTAATTCCAAGTATTACAGTAAAGAATGTCAATGTCACTGTTTGCAAATGAAACCAAGTTATCTTTGATTTTTATGGACAGTGACAAGCTGAGCAAGCCACAAAGACCACACACAAGACAACGAGTGAGGTTCTAAATAAAGTTGTCAAGTGAGTGACATATGACCTGGCATCTGACTTTGCCAGAGGACACACCCCCCTTCTTAAACCTTGCACCAACGTTCACAATGACAAAAGAACTCAGGACCAAGAGACTTTAATGTAAAGCTTTCCAGACAGCACTAGCTTGGGAAAGCAAAGTCAGGGCCTCTCTCCAGGCAGCAGAAATTTTAACCAATCTCACCAGTTCATCAATACTAAACAAGCTCAAGATCTTGACAAGTAATATTTAAGTTTACAATTTTAACAAGTTTAAAATTAACTTACTCTCTAGATTAAACATCTGCCAATTAAATAGGGAGGTAAGAAGGCTCCTCAAAAGCTACTGGAGCATGAAATTATGGCCACAGGTCTATTTCTGCATTTGGGCTGCCTCCAGTGAAAGAGGGCAAGGCACTCACAGCCAGGACCTCTAACCAGCAACCCTCCTTTTCTCAAGGAAAAAACATTTACTATTTACTGTCTTGTGTGTTAAGATATGTGATTTGTTTGGGGTCTCCCATATCACCTTATAAACAAAAGACATGGCTGTCACAAAGCAAACTGGTTTGAAAAGGTGAAAGTACATTGCCCAAGGCTATACAGGGAATGTGGCCTACGGCAAAGCCTGGGCACTCTTCCTACCAATGGGAGCCAAGGATACACCAAGTCTCAAACCATCCATCTTTGAGCCTGTTTATCCAGAATGGGGGGGGGGGCACTACTCCTTTTTTTTTTTTTTTGAGACAACGTCTCGCTGTGCAAGCCCAGGCTGGCCTAGAACGCATGGCAATCCTTCTGCCTCAGCAACCCCAGTGCTGGGATTACAAGCGTGTACCACTATGTCAGGCTCTTAATGTCTTTAAAGAAAATCCTCATCCTAACCCACTCCCAACTTATACAAAGAAAAGGAGGGTGTGAGGGCAAAGACACCCTAAATCTACAATCATAAAAGGTACAGTGGTAAAGAGGATACATCTGGGGCCAAATGGAGCTGGATAATCTATTCGATTACTTCCTAACCTACACTCTCTTAACCACGAGCCTTCATCAGTAAAATGGTAATAATCCAGGGTATGTGTGAAGACTAAATGAGACTCTCCTTATCATGTACAAAGTACACACTAAAAGAATAGCTCTAATGGTATTACCCTCAAGCCCCAGCAAATTCCCAGTTGTTCTAACCCAAGATTCCTTGTCAGCACTCCTAGATACACAGGTTACATTCTCCCCAGCTTGTAGTCATCTGGGGACTGTAATCTGTAGCCCTTTCCACAGGATCTTAAATCTTCACTGTGCTGTATTCACTTTTCAGACCTCTGTGCTAACCCCCTGCAGTAAATTCTAAACACAATCACATATTTTGCTAGGTCTGTTAAAGACAAAAAAGGAAGGCCACTGCTCAAGTAACAGCCCTAGTCAGCTGGAAGAACAGTCATGAAAATATAAACTGAAGCCCCATTCAAGGAACTCTGAAAATGGGAAAAATCAGAGGAAAAAAGGAGAAAAGCTAAGTCAGGAAGTAGCATTTGATTAGGATGAACAAGTGGGGGAGAAGGGTTTATACAGTAAGCATGAAGTAGTCAAAAAATTAAACAGTATGGGCCAGGATATTTGACCCCAGGTCAAGACAGGATCTAAGGGCTTTGCAACGTCATGTTGAGTCTGGACTTGCTCCAGTAGATCCAGGGGACTCATGCAGACAGACTGGTGACCAAAACACAAGAGCAAAGATATTCCAAGCCCAACCTCAGTTCCTCTGGAGGGCCACTCCTCAGCCCAGGCCAACCTGAACTAAGAAATGTTCCTTTCTGCCCCACCAATACCTTACACATGTCACCTTCAAGACATTAGAATAAATCAACCAACTATATGTTTGCCTTAACAGAAAAAAGCACTGTTTACTGGCCTATCTATAGTCTTAGAGACTGCACAGCCTGCTGAATAGCTGTAAAAATTGACATGTATTTGCTGTTGTTAGGACAGCAGGTGGGATGGTCTGGTTTGAACCATATTCTGAGACAAACATCTACAGGACACTTATGTTTGATACCCCGGAAAGACAGTTTAAACAAGAAGTAGCCATCCGGAATTAAGAGATGACCCAGAAGGGCCTACAGAAGGTGGTACTTAAGGCTAGAATCCTAGTTCAGGTCAATGAAGGAAACTAAGCAAAGATCAGATGCCAAAATAAGCACAAAACGTAAGGTTGTAGAAGAGAAAGGACTACTAAAATAAGAGTCACTGGAAAGGTAGACAGAGAACGACAACATAGTCCAGGTGATTTAGCCTACCTAAATAAAATACTGCTTACATGAAAAACAAGTTCCTAATTTGGCTCTCTGTAAATTTTTGATGTTAAGACAAGGAAACAAAAATCAATTCATGTGCCTGTGAGTCTATAATGGCTAGGTCCCCATAGTACAAAAAAGGACATGTTACAGACAAGTGTCAAAGCAATGGATTAGTCTTAAGCTTTGCAAGCCATTAAAGTAGTTTTGACTGAAACTTTTTGATAATCACTAGTTGATGTACTTTTAATTGATGCTGTTTATCCAAACCTCCCCTGTTAAAATGGGCTCAAGGTTAGTGAGGGTTATCCATCACCAGATCTGTTACCATCACTCATCTGTCACATCCTATCTACATGAAATGCTCTACAAATATCCTGGGTCTGCTACTTTTCTTCAAATTAGCAAATTTTAGGTATCTACGGGTGTGTTTGGTAGAGGTACTGATGAGGTGGGTGTCTAGGAACTGATTAAAAAAACTATAGCCGGGTGTGGTGGTGCACACCTGTAATCTCAGCACTCGGGAGTCTGAGGCAGGAGGATCTTTATGAGTTCAAGACCAGCCTGGACTACGAAGTGAGCTCAAGGCCAGCCTAAACTGCATAGTGAGACCCTGTCTCAAAAAATGTCAAAAAAACTAACATAGGGGAAAATTGTCCTTTTATAAAGATAGGACACAGGGAAGAATGTGGTATCTGCTTTAATTATGAACTCAAGTTTGCCAACATACTCTTTCCATGTCACCTAACTCTACAAACATTTCATGAATTTAGACTCACCATCCAATGCAAAACTCCAAAACCTTCCAATTGACCTCACTTCTGACTACAGATTTCACTAAAAAAAAAATTGTATGTGAAACTGAATTCTGGCTTAGTATTTACCTTTACATTTCCAAGTACATTTGAAAAGATCATCTTACCAGTTTTTACTTGAATTTACATAAGGTAGTTAACCTACAGTATTAGTTAATAATGCTCTTAACATTACAAACCATGTTTTTAAAAATATTCTAATGAGACTTGCATTCTCCTCAATACACTGATGTTCCTGAAAGCCACTACAGCATAAAGCTCACTGCAATTTTTTTTTATAGACTCCCTCAAGGACTCCCATTACCTTCAGACAACACTGTCTTAACATCATAAATATAGGTAATGACTCCAAAGTGTACTTTCAGTCTACTTAAATTAGTGCTGTCATAAATGACTGCAGGGAAAATTTATTTTTCTACACAATGTATTATATTTAAGCCTTTTGTTGCTGTTGTTGAGACAGTGTCTCACTATGAGGTACAGGCTCATCTCGAACTCACAGCAATCCTCCTGCCTCAGTCTTCTGAGTGCAGGGATTACAGGCATGTGCTACATGCCCAGCCATATTTACACTTTTTAACACTCTAACAATTTAAATGTAAGTCAAAATTATAAATAGTCCCTTGTGCAACTGCATCATCACTAAAACTCCCAAAGTTCAAATAAATAACAAGTTGGTAAGATTCAACTTGAGAAAATACACTGGGAGTTGAGTAGTTTCCCAAAGAGATGGCCTGACTTATTTTCACTATTTACACTGTTGCATTATGATTTTATAATGAGCTGGCATTTGTTGCTTGAAACTATTTCTACAGGATAGTAGTATAATACAGAAAAAAGTATGGAATAAATCATAAATCTATCTGATGAAGAATCCTTAAAGAAAGAGCTATATTACATGCTACTATGAACTAAATCTGATAAAACTATGAACGCCTCTTGTAATTGTATTTGCAAACTTAAGAGGGAAAATTTCAAACTCTAATTCAGTAGAACAGATGAACATACTTTTGCCCGAGTTTCAAAAGTTCTAAACCTCTTAACCATTCTCACATGTGATAGTCTGGAGTCTTATAAATACAGTATCCATATGACTTGGGCTTTCTTGGAATAATTTTTTTTAACTTCTCATAAACTTGCAAGTCACAAAAAACAAAAACAATACTTTTTCAAATTACATTTTCTGATTATGAGTATAGGAAAGAAGGTATGCCAAAAAAGAGTAATAAACTCTACAGGCATTAAAGTTTCAATGATATCAAAGATCACACACACATACATACATATGTGGCTGTGTGTGGATGTGTATGTGTACATGTATATATGTGTCAAATTTTTATTACCAGGTTAACTTTTAGATGACCTACTCTATGATCCACAAATGTTAACTTTTAACAGGATTCATGACCAACTCACTAGTTACTTCTTGCTTAGTCATTGGTTTAACCCATGTTTTCAACTTGGTTTCAACCAAGTCTTATTTAATTTTGTTGTTTTTTTTTAATAATAGTATTGAGTGTTGTCATACAAAGAGCAACAAACAACAGACTAATCCCTGACAATGTTCCCCAGGCTTCTCCTTTAGTCCTAAAGCGTCTCATCCAAGAATGCCTACTGATGACAGGTCTGGCCTGGAAAGTTAGTGACAGATCTGCCTGCAAGTTTCACATCTGATCATCTTATCAAAGCAAGAAGGACTTGAAGGACAGCAGGAAAGAGGAAAATGGACCTTCTATCTCCTCTGCCCCTTGGGTCATCAATGTTCATCCTCTACATACAGCAAAGTAGATAATGAAGGGTGTCCACAGTTCCTAGTTCCCACGAGAATTAACCAAACAATTCTGCTTTACATGCCTGCCATGGACCAGGCTACCTTCCTGGTTCATGCAACTACATGTCTGCAACTACAAATGTAACAGAATTAAGACACAAAACTTCCTTAACTCAGATCAGTAAGAAAACATTTACATCATATAATGTAAAGCAACAAATTTTAGTCAATGTTGCAGAAAGGTTATTACTGTAACACCAATATGCTTGAACTACTTTCTAAAAACATTTTTAGAATGGCCTAGCTGACAGTCAAAAATTTCCCATAAGTTCTTAACTTACATTCTAATTCAAACATTTCTAGACCGACTGTTTACTATAATAGACAAAAAGCAGACAATATATCTGGACCTAGGCCTAAACACAAAAATGGGTCCACAGGCACACTCTTAACCATCTTTCCAAAGAAATATGTTTAAACGGCTTTACCATGCAGAGCTATGGCTTCCCGGAAGGGTTGCAAATCAGTCTCTACAGAGGAGCTAGTTTCCGCTGAAGTAGCTCGGTTAGGGGACACTACAGTCAGTCTTGGGGGAGCTCTAGAGTTTCGTGGTGGAGGAACCTTTCCACACAGGAAGCTGATCAAATCTTCCCTGCGAATAGTTCTTCTGCGTTTTTTAACCCAAGCCAACACATCCTTATTGCGTCGCTGATAGCCAATCTGAATTCCAATATCAAAACTTCGCTGATGGGTATCCACGCTTTCTATTAGGAAAGAAGAAAATGAAAAAAGATAAATGATCAGTCAAGTCATACTACTCCCTTCTAAAGAAAGCCATTTACAAGTTACCAAATATACCTTTAACATAAGGTCTCCAGGTCTTTAAGTAATCTAGTAATCTGAAACATGTTTTAGTCATGCTGGAAATACTACACATTTAATGTTAGTGGTCTAAATTCAGAGTTCATACACAGTCCTAAAGCTCATTTGTTCTTTTAACACACACGAAAAAATCACAGACAAGAGACAGTACTTATCATTAGCCAAACTACCTAAACCTAACATAAGGTGTTATACTTAATACTAACAACAGTTACCAAGTGTTTATTAGTGTTTTCTAAGATTCAAGAGAAAAGCAACCATCTACCTTTTCCTACTCTCTCCTTACTACAAGTGAGGAAACTGAGTTACTGAGCATTGAGTTTACTCCTCAAGGTCACAAAAGAGCTGGAATTTTGTTCATGTCCTGTGGGTCCTAGCAAGCCATGTCACTACTCTCCTTCAGAAGACTGAATTCTCATGAATTCTAAAGCAGGTACATCACTTAACTCAGTAGATGTCTGAATACTGCACGCAACTCAGGCCACGCTCAGTCACATTTACCCTGTTATTTCAGAGATGCACGCCTACTGACAGTTTCAGCACCAAGAATTAGAAATGCACAAGCCTGCAGCAAACATTTTAGAAATAACAAGGGGAAATTAATTCTATACAACATGAAAAACAAATAGGACCTTCATTCATTTCCCTGAATTTACTTCCATTCTGCTTCTAATTTTGAACAACTTTGTATCTCAGTTCCATTCCCTTGTCGTAAAATTCCCCAGACTGGACTCCTCCTATATAATGAACCTGAGTTTTATATAATCATCCCTGCCCTTTAGTGGTTTTATTTAGTTGGAAAATATTTGAAAATTTAAGTCACTGCAATTTATTTTTTTAGTCAGTTGCTGAGCTAGCAGAAAAATCACTAGTGCATCTTTATCCCTAGACCTTCTATAAAAGCAATGAGAAAGCTGGACTGGTGGCACATGCCTGTGATCCCAGCACATGGAAGGCTGAGGCAGAAGGACCACTGCAAGTTCAAGACCAGCCTGAACTACATAATAAGTTCAGTTCCAGCCCTAAACTATACAACAAAACTGTCTCAAAAAAAAAAATAAACAAACAGACATATTTCTGGCTGTGATTATTTTAATTCTCTTATCTAGTACATCTAGAATAGACTCTAAAAGAAAAAACAGCCAGGGATTTAGCTGGGTGGCATAAATGCCTGCCTGGCAAGCACGAAGCTTGCAAGTTCGATCCCTGGTGCCACAGAAAAAAAAAGAAAAAACAAAAGTCAAACAATGAGTGAAGAGCTATGTCCCCCAAGGATCCCAAGCTGCATTTGCTTTATTAAAAAAAGAAGGGCTGGAGGTGTAGCTCTGTGGTAGCGCATGTACTTAGCACTTGCTAAGCCTCAGTTTGGGTCTTCAACACCTCTCCTATCCCTATCCTTAAAATAAAAGAGAAAGAGTGCAGGTGTACAAACAGAACTGTAAAACAAGATCTATTCCTTGGCCAGTGGCCTGTCTTTATTGCCCAAGAATAAAAAGAAAAAAGTTGAACACAGGAATAGGACTTTTCCTTTAAAAATACTTTAAAATAAAAAGGACCGAGACTAGAATTCAATATCCACTGAGAACTTGTGGTATGCCACAGAGTGTATTTCCTTTTTCTCATTTTAGTCTCACAATTTTGAGAAAGCAGATCAGTCCAATTTTACAGATACTAAAAACAGGTCAAGAGTGAAGGCCAGCTGTGGTAGCACATTGTCTGTAATCCTACCACTTGGGAGGCTGAGGCAGGAGGATCACAAGTTTGAGGGCTGCCTGGGCTACATAAGTGATTTCAAGGCCAGCCTGAACTACATAGCAGAAACCCTGCCTCCAAAAAAAAAAGTGAGGTCGTTTCTGCAGTGTCTCACTATTAGATAACAGTAAACTCAACAAAATGAGTCAGTATCTGCTAATTTCTTGTTTCATCACAGATAAAGTGGTCATGAGCTTCATCTTAAAGGTAAACACTATTCATAAGGATAACATAACTCTTTTCTATCTCTTCAGAGAAAACTTTCAAGAAAGTCAACCTTAAAATGACAGATAAACCTAAGGTAACTTTGAAAAGCTGTATCTAGACCTTCAATGATTCTGAGCTGGAGTTCTTAACAGAAAATCAAGTAAGTCATTGAGCAAACTATAAGCCTATCCTATGGGTTTAGAAAGGATACAGGTAAAATGTACAAACCTAGATTTTTTTTTTTTT
>RJWT010011904.1:0-22863 GCA_004365215.1 Cuniculus paca
GCCAAAATTTTAGTGTAATTGTATATGTGTCTGTTTTAATTCATCATACTCAAAATAAAAGAAAAACTAACCATGGGCAGTTGTCAGTTGAAATCTGCTAATTAGAATGACGAATCTGAAGAAAAAATAGCCTACTTTTTCTGTCCACAAGAAGAGAGCAAACGTACATTCCCTAATGGCTAAAATGCTATAATTAATTCCATTTAGGAGAAGTTGCTGCCCAGTGGTCCATGTTGTTAAAGAAAGACTGCAAACGTTTTGGGTCTTGTTTTTCTTGTGCTACTGGGAACTGAATCCAGGGCATTTACCTCTCTCTCTCTCTCTCTCTCTATATATATATATAATGATTGAAATTTGAATAAAATTTATTTATTTAAAAATTATGATAGTTAGGGTTTCCTAACTCAGTAAGTTGCCCCCGGTTGGGCTCGAACATGGAATACTTCCCAGAATACTAAAATTACAGTCATGCACCACCATGCCCAGCTGCCTTGGAAATTTTTGATGTTTGACTATCAACAGGTTATAACGGTCTCAATAATATCAAAGAAGCAGAGACAGCTATTTCTCAAGATGTTTTCCTATGAAACTGAGGCGCCTTTTTTAAATTATAAATTGAACTTTGGTAAAGTTTTACTTTAGCTTTTAAAACGTTTATAACAGTGATAAAATACAATATCTTAGAACACTTCCTTGTTATAAACATATTGATTCTTGTATGTAATCCATGCAATTAAACATCTCAGATGTCAAATCTGGAGAAACTGTATTATTTAAATTTGCATTCAAGTTATTTATTGAACATGTTTGTTCTCATGAAATAGTTGAAATAGTTTAAGTATTTGAGACTTAATTTGTACAAGCACATTTTTTTACACCCAATTCATGGATAAATCCTGGGATTGAGGTCATTTGCTCGGCATTGTGTCCAGTCATCACAAAAATGGATTTGAGACTTCTGAAGTCTGTGAAGAGGCAATAAGCACTCAGCTACAAGCGTTGTGAAGCTGCAACGACTTGTCAGTAACCTCAGTCTGAATATTCCATCATACATTCTTCTTGTCCCCTGGCACTAGTACCAACTCTAAACTGTCTTTTAGAGTCTATTTTTGGGTTCTTCCTTCATTTTCCATGCCAATACCAAGGTTCCTCTTATGCTCTGCAACGTGGCTATTTCTGAGCCTTTCACTGATCAAGCACCAAAACATCAATGCATAAGCTCTAAAATACATACACGTGGAACAGCAATACAGGAAGAAGCCAAACTCCTTTCCGACTCCCATTAATAGTAGGAGGCAGTTGGATACTGAATTGTGCTCACCACTCTGCTGTCTTCTGTTCCAGTTACTTTTGCCATTAGCTTCTCATTTAATGAACTCAGCAGGCTCAATCGCCTATGAAAATGCATTCATGATTATAAATTGTTTCCCAATGTATTTCCAGTATATGTCTATTTCAGTAGTAAATTCTTTTCTACTAACTTTCCTGTAAGCCTAAGAACAACATTGCTTCACACCATTGCCTTTCTTAAGTCTACCGTAATATCACCCAGATACTTACTAATGTAACCTTCTTACTGCAATTTTACCACAAGGCCTATCTGGTACTAACTAATATGTCCTTTCCGGTTCTGTTTCTCTAAAAAGCTTCAGCAAGATCCCTTGAATAGCAGATCTCTCCATGGGCCACGATGCCTCTGACATTAAGGATTCTGTTTGCTTTATAGAAAATTTAGACCTGTCAGTCTCACCCAAAATCACGAAGGTCTCTCAGCAAGAAGCTGGCATCACAATCTCAAATTGCATATGTGTTACGATGTCATAGCTCTGTGCCATCGTTGCTGTTGTTGTTGTTGTTGCTTTCAATGCTGGGGCTCTATGAGGGCCTTGAACATGCCAAGCAAACTTTCTACTACCGAGCCACCTGCTCAACTCTCAAATTATAATTTCATAAACGTGGTACATTCTAGAAAAATTGCCTCAATTGAATGTTTCCAATAACCTTTCATATCTGTCCTAAATGGAGCCCCTTAGATGGACCCACCTGTTCTTTCCACATCAGAATCCTCTCATAGCCACCACTTGATGACTCAGGCTACTGAAATAGCACGTTAAACTTGCTGAAGGAAGTGCTTTTTTCCCCAAAATGCTCTCACTTGATATATAAGGAAATGTTTACCAATCTCTTTTCCTAAATTCTATGTTTTTTATAGAGCAGGAGATGAAATCATGCCCATATCTTGTACTCTGAATAACTACTATGAAGACAGCAATATGAAATGCATTAATTATCATAACTCTCCTACTAACTTGTTTTGAAGCTCTGTTTTATTGTTATTCTTATTTTTTTCTTTAAAATAAAAATAAATAAATAATAACTTTTTAAAAAACACAAAAACAAAACAAATAAAAATCTCCAAGGTTTCATGTGCTGGGCACACTAGAAAAGAGCTCTATCACTAAGCTACATCCTTGGCCTCTTGATCTTAAATTCTAAAACCTAAATACAGTACTTATGGTCCTAGCGTTAGATTCTTTTCAGCCCCAGTGATGGTGGGTATCGGGAGCTTACAGATATACTGCAGTCTGTATGGCTAAGTCTGATTCCCTGCTGATAGACGTTTCCCTAGACTGCGCTCTCTGTACCTCCCAAACTTCCTCACGGGTCAGCATCAGTCAGGTGCTGTGTGCTCCGTGGCACATGCCTGCAAGCACTCATCATGTCCACACAACCCAGAGGATGTGGACACTCTAACACTTGTGCACTCTGCCTCTGTATCTGGATCCTCTGTAGGAAACTTTAAAACATAGTGACTCAAACTCACTTCTTATTAAATCAGAATCCCTTGGGAGAGTCCCAACTACACATATATTTTTTTAAATGGTACAAGTGAATGGATGAATTGTGGTACCTCTGAAATACTGATTGGTTCTAGGAATCCTCGTTCTTCCTAGTTGGTGAATCCTGCAGGCAACTCACCCTACGCTCTGCTAATTCCATGGGAATAGCCTGGTCTTAGAAGAAAGGCTCTCTGAAGGAAAGCACATGGCCGGAAGACCTGTCCTCACTCTGCTGCATTTTGCTGTACAGCTATGAGAAACCTACTGGACCTCCATAGACATAGGTTCTTCTCTAAAATATATGTTCTATGATGGATAAGCATATTTCAAAGGCATTCTAGAAAGCACTCCCCCAACCAAAATGATATCTACATTTTCCAGCAAGTCACTTGTCCTTCATTGTATATATTTTTCAAAATCACAGAACTAGCAGTAATGCTCTGCACCTGCTGCTAATTCTACATGCAATCCTGTTTATATTCTCATCCTCACTTAGAGGAATCGCAGTACTCTCTCCCTCAGTTTTTGCTCAAAACATTTCTTTTTAATGTCTGTAGGGCAGAATTTTATGCTTAGTCTTCGGAGCACAGCAGTTAGAACAAGGAAGATTTTCTCGTGAGACGGCCAAAAAGGCCAACAACTTACTCAAGAGAATTGATTTAGAAGGCCATGGCCCTGATAAGACTTAAGTGGAGTTAGCCAGGTTAAAGGGTTCATGCCTGAAGAGAGAGGTATCAGGCTGTGGGGTTTTGCTTGGTGTCTGTCAGATGCAAAGCATCTCAACAGCTCTGTAGCAATTTTATGGCAAGTCTTAAAAGACGGCCCAAGATCCCTGGCAGCCTGAGAGCTTATCAAAGAAAGTTGTCAGGGTAAACGAAAGCTCCAGAGTGCAAGCATAAGTTTACATTGTGGATTTCTTACTTTATGGGAAAAATGTTAAAAGAGTTAAGGTAACATCGCTAAGGTTGTGACTCCTCTATTCTTCCTTTCTTCCTTCTTTCTCCCCCTCTTTTCTTTCCTTCCTTTCTCCCTCACTGTCAACCTACTATGCGATCTCAGCTTTGAGAAAGTAAAGTTAAAAAGTACCGTACATAATGCATAATCCTCGCCCACAAGGGATTGATGTTCAATGTTAAAAATAAACCATGACAAAATAATGCAGAGGTTAACTGTCTTCCTGATGGATTTCTGTTTTGAATTTCAAAGTTTTTATATATAAATGCAGATATATTTATATATTATATAATCTTTGATATGAAATTTGTATTCTAATGTTGAAATTCAGTGATCAATAAAGAAACTCCATTCAACAACAACAAAAAAGAGAGAATCACTGTTTATTGTAGCTCAGTTTCATATACTTGAGTAAAATGTTCGGATTTGGAAATTCAGTATTAGAACTTTTATCGACTTAGAGAAACTTTTTATCAGTAACTACAAGTAAATCATCGTTGCTGCCACCAGAATTATCATCCAACATGAGGTGCATTTTACTAATTCTCTCTCGTGTGGCAGGGACTGTTATGAATTTAGCATACAGTAAAATACATGAAGTATTTCATATTTAATATTTACAACAATTATGCAAAGTCACTGCTACAAATATATTCATTACTAAATTCAAGCAACTGAGACACAGGAGAGTGAAGTGTCTTGTTTGAGGTAACACAGCTAGTAAGGATAAAGCTTTGTAACTTCTTAAATATGGCCTTTTGCTATTAAAATACATGCTATGAATTGACCCTTCTATCATGAAGATAATACTACTATACATACTACTTTATTATCCTAAAACAAGGCTCTTCATCAATACGGAAACTATTCATTATATGTATATTAGATTTACAAATATATATATATATATATAATGAAAAAAATTAATTTTATGTCCAAAACTTGTTTCAGGAAGTTTCTGTTAAACTACGGATGTGTTATGGTTTATATCTGGATGTCCCCCGTAGCCTCATGGACTCATAAGTGGAGTTTTAGGGAGGTGATCGGATCATGGGGACAAGATCCTTACCAGTGGAATAATTCACTGACCAGTTTATATTTAAATATGACATTGGGAGGTAAAGCCTGGTCAGTGAAGGCGAGGCACAGGGACATGGCCTGGAAGGGTATATTCCCTCACTCTTCCCATGATTTCTCTTTCCCTGATTCCTGCATCCATGCCATGAACTGTCTGCCTTTCAGGCAGCCGGTATGAACTGAAACTTTTACAAACTGAAAGCCAAAATAAACCTCTCCATTTTATAGTTGTGAGTGTTGGGCATTTTGTCTCACCAAGAAAAAAGTCAGTAAGACAGATTTATGTACAATGACAGGGGCATTGCTGTGATTACCTGACCACGTGGTTCAGAAGCCTTTGGAATGCTTCATGGGAAGACTTTTGACTCCAGGCCAAGTGTGTTATGCTTTGGTGAAAAAGTCTGTCCATGTTTTATTCATGTCCTGAGACTTCGTGGTAGACTGAGGTTAGGGCAAGGGACTAAGTAGCTGATGAATGAAATTTCAAGGCAGTCAAACATTCAGACTGTGACTTGGGACTGTTGGTCCTTTTAACCTGCTCTTCAATGAGGAACAAGACAGCTCTGCTGAATGATTTAAAAAGTTTTCAGTTTGACCGAAAAGTTCCGGTAAAATTTGAGTCTACAGAGATGAAGCAGAGGAGAGCTTGGTTGACAAAACAATTAGCATTAAAGAGAAGCCAAGTACTCTGGAAAAAGACAATAGGAAACATGGCTTAAGGTCACGTGAAAACCCATCACCATGTGATGATGACAAGGTCTACTACCAGCCTGAGCAGAAGCTAAATTCTTTTGCATCTTGCTTCTGGTTACAGAAGTATCCTGTCTGGCTGAACATGATAAACTGAATCCTGTGGCATCCGTTTCTGATGTGGCCCCTCAGTGTAGAACCCTGGGGGGTTTCTCTTTTCAAAGCTAAGTCTTTCACTTTTGAAATTTTGAGCTGGACATAGAGCTACAGGATTGAATCTTTGCCTTGCTGGGTTTTAGTCTTGCTTTGGTTCAAATCCTTTTTATCCTCCTATTTCTACATTTTGGAATGGGAATGTGTATCTTGAGCCCTTGTATGTAAGAAATGTTTAACTTCCTATTTGTTTTTATCAGTGCTCACAGCTAAGAGAAATCCCAGAAGAGAATTTGAACTTAGAATTTTCAACAATGCTGAAACTGTTAGAACTTTGGCAACTCTTAGAGATGGATTAAATGCATTTTGCAAAAATGATGGTACATGAACTTTGGGGGGCCAGATTAAAATGATATGGTTTATTTCCAGATGTACCCTCACAAGACTTATGAACTCAAAGGTGGGGCTTTGAGGGATGATTGGATTAGAGGCGTGTGATGCTCATCAGTGGATTATTTCACTGATGGGTTTATAGCTAAATGTGATGTTGGGAGGTAGACTCTGGTCAGAGGAGATGGGTGACTCAAGGTGTGATCTGGAGAGGTCTCTCTCGCTCACACTTTCTCTCTGTCTCTCTCCCCCCTTTTATTTCCTCCTGCTATGCCATGAGCTATTTCCTGGGTGAACCTCTGCCTCGTTTTCCCTCCTTGAAGCAGGCCAATGGACTGAAACCTTTACACACTGTGAGCCAAAATAAACCTTTCCTCTTTAGAATCATGGGTATCCGGGATTGTGATGGGTGGCAAAACACACTACAGAACAGAGGCACATAGATACTCTTTTCTGTGTATATACATGTGAATGCAGGCATACTTGTATATGCGCTTGTTGCTACACATATCTAGCTACTCTCCTACAGAAAACTTCTTAGAATATTTTCTTTTGCTAAAGTCCTTATGGACAAACTGGGGAATTAGGAAAAAAATGGGGAGTCAAAACATACTGGAGATTTTTAACTGATGAAAATACAAGATCTAATACCCTTTGAAAGGTGTTCTCAGGTGATAAGATATTGTTCAAGTAAGTGTGTCATTCCAAAGGAATAACAGATATTTTTATTCACCTATGATTCTCTGAATTTGTGAGCACATTACACATGATATAGCAATTAGGGGAAACAATTTATAATGATTTTACCAGTTTTAAATAGCATATATCTAAATGGCAGAAAGAATATTTTTTAGGGAAACAAACCCCAGACTTACTATGTGCTGCAACTATCTGTTGATTTCTCAGAAATAAATTATGAAACTAAAAAATGAGTTCTAAGCTGGGCCTGGTGGCATACGCCTGTAATCCCAGCACTCGGGAGGCTGAGACAGGAGGATCGTTGTGAGTTCAAGACCAGTCTGGACTACAAAGTGAGCTCAAGGCCAGCCTGGATGGCAGAGTGAGACCCTGTCTCAAAAAGACAAGGGCTGGGGATTTAGCTCAGTGGTGTAAGCGCCTGCCTGGCAAGCATGAGGTTGTGAGTTTGATCCCTGGTACTGGAAAAAAATGAGTTCTAGTTATAGTTATGCAAATATAACCAATAAAATAAAAGTACAGTGCTTATTTTGGAATAAACCTAAGCTTAACTTGTCTTCTAATTTTTTGGAAATGAAAAAACTCATTTCTTTATATACTTCGCTAATATTGGCAATGGAAATAGTATTCAATCAGTGCTAGATAATTTTTTAAGATATGTACTTTCTGGAAATAATCCATTTTGAAAATAGGAAGTTCCTCTCACTGATCTGCTATATTCTCACACAATATTTATGAAATTTGATTCTGCTCCATGGATTTTTCAAACCTCAAAAATTCAACCTTTTGTGAACCTCTCTTTTATATAACGAATCTTTGTTCAAAGAAGAAAGAAAAATATATCTGAACTTCCAAAATAGATCTCACAAGTCTAAAGAGCTAACGATGATTGATTTGTTGATTCAAGTCCTTTCCCATGTTCTGTTTACAAACATTTTGTGTGTAGTCCTTACACATTTGGTTATGTATATTTCAGATCAATCACAGATTCAAAACAACAGATTGGAGGAAGAAACAGGACTGCTTCAGATAGGCAGAGTAACTATTAAAATTGACAGTTGGCATGAATGTACTGAAAGATTCATATGGGTCATGGCATGAATGAAATAACTTTCTATACCATTCATGGCTTGTACAAGAAAACAATGCGTTATTCTACTACATTGTGAAAAGGATCAAAAAGGGACCCTCTTTGATGAATCATAGACATAAATGGAACACTAAATTTTCATAATAAATTCTTTTTTGTTGTTTTTTTTTTTTTTTTTGCGGCACCGGGGATTGAACTCACGACCTTGCGCTTGCTAGACAGGCACTTAGACCGCTGAGCTAGATCCCCAGCTCATAATAAATTCTTAAAGTGGAGCTCTCCATAATAAAAGCATAGGTTGGAGTAATGAACTATACGCAGTAAAGAAAAGCATGCTATTTATAAGGACCATAATCAAAGAACCTGATTTTATGCTACCTAGTCATGGCTGTGAGATTGGTTTTTAACTACCATATCAATAGTTAGATAAGTTTTGGCCTTCTATTCACAACCGAAGATGTTACAACTAACTGATTTAATCCACAGATTTCACTGAACCGTTGGGTCTCATTAAAATAAATCATTGATTATTTTTAATATTCCCAAATGATGTGTAATGTAATACTCAGTTTTGAAGAGAAGCTCTATTTTCATGCACAGGTTTTGTGGTTAGCAAATATCAGTAGAGTAACACTCCCCCTCATTATTACAAGAGTGTGGAGAAAACAATATCTCTTTTAAAATAGATTGGAGTATAAAAATTAGATTTTATTTCCTTTGTTTTAAAAACTAAAGAAATGTAACAGATGGAAGAATCCAAATAAGGACAATACTTAGAAAGATGCCCTCAAACATGTTGCTGGCAACACAAAGGATTAAATCCTCAGCCTTTCTCGCTAGCCATTATTTCTCCAGTACTAAATAAATTGTGATTTATCAGTACATATGACATAGATACCACTGTTCACCATCGAGATAGCACAGAAGCTGAAAGTTAGAAAGTGTCAACTAGATACCTAGTGAAGTGATTCCTCAGATAGAATTATGGATCATCGTCAAGAGGCATGATGAATTATCCATGGGCCTGGACCTACTGACTAAATCAGAATTTTAAGTGTGCGTTGTATTTTTATGTATGGTGCATTTCTTTCCTCTGTATACATTTTTGTTGTTGCTCTTTCTTTTTTAAAGCTTTTGTCTGTTTTGGTTTGGTTTGGTTTGGTTTTAGGTGATGGGGACTGAACTCAGGGCTTTGTCCTGCTAAGCACACACTCGACCATTAATTCAGGCCAATTCTTAAGCATTTATATTTGCAAAGGCAACCTTCTCATTGAAAACAATTGAGTCCAACTTTGATGTTTTATTGAAGAAATTCATTAACCAAAAAGATGTCTAGTAATTGCTACTTGAAGAAATACATATGTATATACATAAGTTTATCTATATATGTACTAAAATAAAATTGAAAGTATATAGTCTTTAAAGTAATAAACTAGAACCTTATATAATAAACTTGAGTAATATTAGAACAATTTGTCATTTTATGGTTCCAACAATTTAAATGATTAATGGTAAGTATATCACAGAAGAAATCCATGTCAAAGCCAGACAATTTCCAAGTGCTGTCTCCACTCTTTTAAGTTACACTAAATTTAGAAGGTGTTTAAATTGCACTAAGTTTAAAAGATGCCTACTTATAGTTTGCACCATAAATAAAATTTCTTTTTATCCCATTTAAATGACAGATTAAATTTCATAAAGCCTAGACTTAATAACAATCTTAATATATGTTGACAAAGATTTATAAAGGTTATAATTGAGCTGAGACATCAGAAGGTAGTCAAATTTTGCTGCATTCTTATGTAAGAGAGAAATGATTGAGAATATAATTTGGTATTGCCTTCTGCACAAATAGAACTTTTTTTTTCTTCCTCAGTGGGTGTTTAGATGGCTTTTTGAATTTTGAGAATTCTGGAGCACCCAGGCTCTGACACTGATTCAGAGTCTCTGTGTCAATTTCCATGAAATGAAATTAATCATATCACTATGGTGAAGAAGGCCCTCTGAGCGCCAAAATGCTGGACAGAGCACAGTTGGATTGCTTCCCTACTGATGGAGGGCTTGTGATCCTAGAAAGAGCAGAACCTAGAGGTTTTAAACATTCCAGTTGGATATGCTGATGAGGCAACTGGGATCTGACCTTTAATTAGCTACATGACAGGCATTGCAGGGAGAGGTCTGCAAGTCATTTGGTATATAAAGACTGGAACCATTTGTCAGATTAACCTACTTTTCAAAGGAACAAGTGGACATCACTACAGACATTTTAGTGGCAGCCAAGGTGAAACTATCCAGTAGAGGCTGCTCTACAATAATCCTGAATTGATTTGTCCCCAGTGATTATAATCTCAAGTGGAGGAAAGGGATAGTTTTCAGATGACCCATGAATTTTTCAACCACATAATGTGTGAAAGCAATGACAGTTTTATTTTTCATTAGTACACATATAAACAGAGTGTGTTTTTACCACTCTGTGTTCAGGAGAAAATATAAACATCTAGTAAACCATTATATGTATAAATTTCTACATAGTTGCATATGAAGAAAAACTTATTTTTCAGAAAACCCTGCACTAGTTGTTTCCCTGCTGTTATGAAAATTAACCATTCATTATTCATGTAAGATACAGAGGAAAATGAGAGTAAAATGAGAGGGAAAATACTCTACTAATTTGATCATGCATATTTAAATAACCACAAAGAAATAGTTATCAAAAATACTTAAGAAAGTTCCATGAAGGAATGAATCTCTCTATACTCATTCTTAGCATTTGTATTTTATTTGTGGTAAGCATTCAAAATAATTAGCTTTACTGAGTCATAAAGAAAGAAAAAGAAGCAAACCGGTTCACTGTTCCGAAGCAGTTCGTATTATGCTTTCGAAGTCTGACTTTTTTGCTTCTCTTACTACATTCAGTATCATAATGCTTCAATATGATCAGAAGGAAATGTTACAAATATAAAAATGTTAAATTTACACACACACACACACACACAAAGTACAAGGGGGAGGAAATCTCCTACCACTGGAATTGCAGGCAGATTTAGAGTTTTACCACATGCGAGCAGGTTCCTGACACTTTAGTCAAAGGCAAATGCCTTAGAGATGAAATAAAGCCACCTTCCTACTTCTCAATATTATTAAATATTCTCTAGCAAAATCCCACTTCCGTCTTTTCTAATTTTCTCTTTCACTTCAAAGCCTTCAGCATTTCATGGTTTTTCTTTTTTTCAACCAGTGGATGAAAGCAAGCAAATATAAAACTCAAACTGAACCTTGCTTTATTTCAATTATTTTGAGGTCTATCCCAAGTTTTATTTCAAAATTATGACTTTTTAGCCTTTCCATCTGACATAGTGTCTTCGCAATATTTTTTTCATTTCAATTTACAGTGTGGCCTATGTTTTCCCAGTTATGTACTGTTGTTTCTATACAAAAATGCAATATTTACCATAATAATATGTGTAACAAGGGAGTTAACTAGTGAGCTTGGATGTTTAAAGTTTGCATATGTTAAAGGTAGGACTGGATTTTAACTGGCTCCTGGGAAATTGCTTCTGAGCCTTGGAATATTATGACTGGAAATGTTTTTGATATCACAGACATTGAACTAGCCCAATTAGTGCAGACACATGATGTAATATATTCTGGACACCCTTTTTCTTTTTTTGTTTTGTTTGTTTGTTTGTTTTTGTTTCCTGTAAGTCTCGATCAATAGGCCATGCTTTATTAGCGTCAACACTACAGAATCAGAGAGCTGATCCACTAAGGTCAGATCTACAAGTGCTGCATGCTTCAGTGAGCGACCCACAGTAAAAACCCTGGACTCCAGGATACACGGGACCCTCCCTGGTTGGCAGACACGCACTTATGAGTCCCAGGATGCTTCCCAGGAAGTATTTCAGGTGCTGTCTGTGTAACTCAAATGGGAGAACACTTGGAAAGTGTGTGCCTCTTTGCTTCTAGACTTTTTTGTTTGTGTTTTTCCCTTTAGTATTTTTAATCTGTAACTTTGTAAAAAAAATTAACAAAAGTAAATCAGCTTTTGAGTCCTTACTGTGAATTACCAAAAGTAGGGTAGTCTTGGGACCCAAAATACAGTATCTAAAAGCTAGGAAATACTTCAATGACTATTTAATTTTTAAAAACTGTCTGTTGTCTCATGTTATGGTTAATACATTGTGTCAACTTGAGCAGTTTAGAAGTTTAACTGAGACTCAGCAGGGAACCAGAGTTCTTACTTTGTAAATATCCTCATCCTGTGCAAAGGAGGGCAAGGACATTTTGTGAGTGCTGCACCCACCCTGAAGTGGGGGATGGCCTATGTACAATATAAGGGAGAAGAGGCTTGTGGTTTTTTTTGCTCTTTTGCTCTGGCTGCTGCCTTGAAGTGCTGTCCCTGTGCTGTGCCACCTTGCCTTGGACCCAGCCGATTATGGACTGAAATCTCCAGAAACTGTAAGCTAAATAAACCTTTCCTTGCTTCACTTTGGTGTCAGGTGTTTGTCTCAGCAAGGAAGGAAAAGTAACCAAAACATCTCACAACTCTCTTGGAAAGAAATCACCAGTCTAGTGACATTCTTGAAACTGATATATGAAATCATGGGTAGGAGTAAAATAATTTTGAATGTTTCCTAGTATATAAATATCTTTAAATCAATTAATAAAATAGATATCTAGTTATTTAGTTTATTTTTTTAATTATATATTTTCAGACATACATATCTATAACACATCTTAACTTTTTGTATTTAGTTATTGAAATTTATCTAGACAACTTTATTTATTTTTAACCTTGCTTCTTTTTCCGTTTGGTTTTACTATAATCATTTATGGAAGTAGGGATTGGTGGTTTGAACTGATGCTAACCTAAAGTTAGTCTAAATAGTTTCTTACTGGCGGTTTATAAAGTGAGTCAGTTAAAAAAAAAAAACTACCTTTACATGTCCTATTGTTTGATATGACACAGTTTCTGATGTTACAATCCACGGCTTCTCAGATGCACAGGTTAGGGTCACACAGATACACTGTGGTCAAGTCTAGGAGTGGAATCCTATTATTTAAAGTTGAAAGTTGTTTCTACTACTCATAAACTGTTGTTCTTGAAATCACAAGCTAAAAGGAAGCATACTTCTGATAGGTCCCCCGCCTGAGACTTGCCCAGCCATCATGGTCACAGACCACATGTTGAACCATAATGGTGTCTAGCTCCTTCTTCCCAGAAACCCCTGCAGTTTCTTCTTCCCAGACTGCCTTTGCCAGACCCCCTGCATACCACAAATGCTCCTACCCCCTTCAGCCACGTCTTGCTGAACAGCTCATGTCAGCAGCCCTGTGCCCTCCCCCATCAGAGAACATTTAAGCTCGCCCCTCGCCTTGGTAGTCAGAGAATCTGCACACCTGTGAGTGCTGGTCTCTCCATGCCCAATCTTATCTCTTTCCTCTCTTTTCTCTGCGCCGCTTATGTTTATCTAGCTGCCTCAGATTGAGTGAAAAACAGCTCAATCAATTTCCACTACAGATGTGCCACATTAGATGATCACCTGCAAGCAAAAGGAACTGTGACCCCGCTCCATTAAACGGGAGGCCTTCAGTGATCTGATATATTAGGGTCTAGCTGAGGAGGAGCCCATGATGCTTAGTTAGGAGTTCTATATTTAACCAAATGCCCTGTTTCCCCTCTTTTGGTTCTTCTGCTTTCCATTAGTCAGCATTAGGCTGTAACCCATCCTCCTCATCAGGTCTGCAAACAGGACTTACATGCATAAAAAAACAGACAGGAGGTCTAGAGGATGTCCTGTCTTCCCCTTTTTTACTCCTTTCATGTAAACTAGGAAGCATTTCCATAAAAATCCTGTTCCTTTTTCTCAGAGACCAGCATAATATCACCTGTCTTTTCTTAAAACTCACAGAGAATGAATGAGGTTAGTATGCTTCACATAATGTATCTGGTATGAATCAAAATGAAGGAACAGATATTTCTAAGGTGAGTAAGTGGAATAAATACATGAAAATAGATACATGAAAAAATGTTCCACATCATACATCATCTGAGAGATGCAAATTAAAACAACACTGACGTTCCATCTCCAGAAAGAATGGTTATCGTCAAAAAATCATGCAACAACAAATGCTGGCGAGGCTGTGGGGAAACAAGGAACCCATCTCCACTGTTGGTGGGAGTGTAGACTGGTACAACCGCCGTGGAAATCAGTGTGGAGATTCCTCAAAAAACTAGGATTAGTAGTCCCATTTGATCCAGCTGTTCCCCTTCTTAGTATCTTCCTCAAAGAATTAAAAGCATCATACCATAGTGATATGTGAGCCCATGTTTATAGCAGCACAGTTTGTAATAGCTAAATCTTGGAAACAACTCAAATGCCCATCAGCTGAGGAAAGGATAAAGGAGATGTGGTATTTTCATATAGTCGAGTACTACTCTAGTCATAAAGAAGAATAATCTTGAGACATTTCTAGGTAAATGCATACACCTTGAGACCATATTCTTAAGTGAAATACATAAGACACATATGTGCAAGTACCACATAGTTTTTCTGGTATGAGAAACTGAAAGTGTATATAAGGACCAAAATATATAATAGATACTGTGAAATAGGAAGAAAAGGTTCAAATGGGAAGGGGAACTAGGGAGGAGGAAGGGGGAAAGGAAGGAAAGGAAAAGAAAAAATGAGAAAAGAAGGAAAAAATGGAAACAAAACTTTGGTAAATAGGGAGGGGAAGAGAGTTTCAAGGAAAGAGATGGGAATTAGGAAAAAAAAAGTAGTCAAGATATATCGCGTACAGGCACAAATTTCCTATGATGAATGTAATCATTAAGTATACCTAAAATGTATCAATAAACTTAATTTAAAAAATAAAGATGAAGCAATGGGACAATGCCATACTCATGGCTCAGTAAGCTAAGAGGATCATCCCTATTTCCGCTCATGAATTTTCAATTGTTAGTTTTAATTATTCCTTTGGGAATCTGTCTTCTTTGTGGGAAAGAAATGATTTGCTCAGAGTTATCTTTTCATTGAAAAAAAATTGTCTGAGTCCTGTGAGTAAAGGTATGTGAGGAAAACAAGTTTACTTTTCAAAGCTTTACTTTTACACTCTAGCAGGTATAGTGTTTTTATAAAATGAGTTCAGTGAATAAAGAATGAACCACAAGCCTGCGTGGATATTTCAGTACTCATTATCTTTGTTGTATGTTGTTTATTTTGCAAAGCCAGTCAGTGACTGAGTCCACCTTAAATAGATGTGTTTCATGTCAGGCTTTCTGAGAAATGAGGCACCCAAGGGGACCCCATCGATTTGCCAGCTGTGTCACAGTCCATTTAAGGCAGAATGGCACATGCTTATGACAAAGGCGATGACAAATGGATTTATGTGGTAGAGACAGCGTCAACACGACTGAAGGAAATGATGGAGTATGCAACATGAGAAGAAAATCAAAGTAAAATTTAAGACAGTAAATGACAATAAAATATATAGGCGAATATGATCCCTTGAGTTAGATAAAAATAGAGGACTATAAAACTCACAGCACTTTTTTGAAGAATTTAAAATGTTTATACCAACTCAATACCATAGAGAGCTATATATCCAATATAGGGACTGTTTTCTATATAATATGAAAACCAACCAGCATAGAGTGCTGTTTAGAACATTCTTAAAGCCTTAAGCTAAAAATAATGTTGCCTCAGTTTGTGTGTGCGTATATCACAAATATGCATGCCACGTAATCAAAAGTTCACTGTACTTACAAGGATGAAATTTTGTTATTGCTCATCAAACATATAAATAAGAACAAGGGATACTCACAAGAAACAGATCTTTGCACGTAGAATTACGCTCACAGGCATTCAAAATGCGGTCACTGATGTCCTGTTCACCTCTCAGGCCAGCATAACCTGGGTTATACACACAGAAACCATCTGCGAGCAGCAGGGAAAAGAAACCTCTTAATGTTTCTCTCAGCATAGTGCAGGTACAAAAATCTTAAGTACTCTAAAGATACTATACTCATCTATGCATTTCACTTTTAATCAAAGAAAACCTGAATTTTTACATTTAATACCGTATCACACAGGTTTCTACAGTATTTGCTAAACAACTTTGTTGCTGAGTTTTATTTTATTTAAAAATGTTTTGAATTTTTAAAATAAAGACAATTATAAGGGATATTCGTACAACTTGCAAATTGCAATGAAAACTAATTCAATCCCTTCCCCTCCTTTCTTTTCTGTCTCCATCCCCTGTCTCTGTCACCCTTTTCTCTTTTCCACTCTTTCTCTTTTTCCACCTTATCTGCCTCCCTCTCTCCCTCTCTGCCTACCTGGCAGTACTCAACCGGTATGATTCACAGGTTACTTTTATATCAACTCACTTGAATATATTGTTTTAGGTTTAACAAGCAAATTAATTGCACAGTGGTTAAAGATTTCTAAAGAGCATGGTGCTCTGAACTTTGATATTGACCTTCTAAAGCATTAATTTAAAAAAGAGCTTTCACATGTCTTTATGATCTTTTACATGAATTGTTTTATCATTAATGATGGAAAAAGAATGGTGCCTGAAGTATCTCAAGGAAATGGTGACTACCTGGATTGCCACTGGAGCAAGGACAGATTTGTGACTTCTTGTAGTCAGTCTCTGGGTTCTTCATGACCCTCAGGATTTAACACTATAACCTGTGCTGCCACTCTGCCTCTACCCATGTACCCGCTAGGACTCTCATTAGATGCCTAAGCCCTAAGCAGCAACATCTTTTGAAAAGCACTGTGAGGAATTAAGTGGCTTCCTGATTTCTGCAGCTAACGACCTGGCATGTGCAACTGGGGCTTCTACAGAAAACAAGGCATCCCAGGGCCATGAACAGCGGCCAAAGGGATGCAAGAATTGGCTGCTCTTTTGACAACATTTTACTTCTTTTTTTTTTTTTAACTCATTTGGCATGTATTTTTAATCTACCACTGAATACAAATGATCAATAAAGATGTAGGTATAGTTGTAAATAAATGATGTGATAAAATATCACAGCTTCTTTATATGTTATACAAGGCATTGCATATGTTAAGAAATTAAAACTGTGTGCCACTTAATATGTACTTGAGACATTGTGCAGTATTGTCAAGCATAATGATATTTAAATATATATATTTATAATCAATATTTAGGTTTGGATTTTAACACATAATGGCAAGCAACAAACAGCTAGACCTAAATTAGTTTTCAGCATCAATGTTAATAAAAATCTATATAAATGAAAATTCATCTTTAAGGTTAGATGACAACAAAAAGTAATGGAACTAA
Organism: Cuniculus paca; assembly: GCA_004365215.1. NCBI lineage: Eukaryota > Metazoa > Chordata > Mammalia > Rodentia > Cuniculidae > Cuniculus > Cuniculus paca. The sequence continues at coordinate 17,209 of RJWT010011904.1, forward strand.
CAAAGACTCTGAAAGATAAATATTATTGTTAAAAATAAATTGTGCTTTTATAGCAATATTCTTTATGTTGCCAAACATCCTGGACTAAGAAATTAACCAATGAATTATGTCTCAGAAGAAAACCTGGGAAATTAAATTGGATACCAGAGGAAAATTGGATATCATAGGTCAAAATGGATATCACACATTTTTCTGACATTTGATTTGCTACCTCTGGCACCATGCAATAAGTAATAGTCATGTTATTAGAAATACAATTTAGTGATATTATATTACTCTTGATATTCTTTTTACCAGACATTCCAATCACTGTATTAGTGTTACTCTTTGTTTATAAATAGTATATAAAATAGAAAATGACTTTTTATTCAAATGCATTTTTGTGACTGGTGTTACTTTCAGTATATCTCACTTATTAGGAGCCCATGTACAAGGATGCATATTTGAAAGGACAGAAGGGTAATGGAGATGGACAGTTTCTCAGCACTCTTTCTGCTCGTGTGTTTTTCATCTTCATACTTCTTAGCCACATTCAGCTCACAGTGCCACTTCCTGCTATTTTCCCTGAGTTTCAACAAAAATGAAGCAGCTGCCGCCACATGAAAATTCATGTTTAATATTAAATCTCCCCATTTTTCCTCCTTCCTCTCCTGACTTCTTCTTTCCTTCCTTTCTTCTAATTTCTTCCAACTTCTTTTTCTTCTGTATACTTTGTTTCAGCAGAAAGAAGTGTGTGTATGACAGATGAGCTAAAGTAACAAGTTATTTTATATATTATCGTAAACAATGCACTATCGTGCACTGAGACGACCAGTTTAAAATGGTACCATTTGAAACACATTTTAAAAATTGAGCAACATGAATAACAGAATATAGAAGTCATATCCGAACAAATTTCCACATTTGCTAGAATTAGGACACGATAATATAAATGAATTGTTCGAGATGAGAGTAGAAAAAAAAATTGACAAGGGTTTGCTGTGCAAGGGGCCTGAGGTCAGTAAACCATCCCCTCTGGGTCTGGGGCGTTTCCATCACTGTATCCGGTTCCGTGTTGAGATTGTTCTCCTGCAGGTGCAGCAGTGGCCAAGCGACCGGCTGTCACGGCCCCACCCCTGCAGGTGCGGCAGGGCCGGGGTGCACTCACTGACGCTGGTCTCACGCACCACACCCTGAGGGCTTGCGAGCTCCCCCACCCTGACACTGGCACCCAAGGGGAAATGTTTGCAGATCCGTGTTCTCTGCACACACAACGCCATTCGCAGAAAGATCCCTAGGCTTCTAAGGCCCAGCAACCCTGCGAGCACCTGGAACGGAGAGCAGGCGTGTGTCACAGCTTCCGCGGGGAGCCCTTTCCTGCCTCGGCCTCCAGGTGCTGGCAGAGCTCTGCTCCCAGGCATTCAGTGCCATCTCCGAACAGCGCCTCATAATTCTTCTCCACATTATCATTGCGACTTTCCCTCTCTCCCCTCTGTTACAATCTAAGAAATGTTATTTACCGTCTCTACGCTGCAGCTATCAAAACACCAGCAGGCAGCAATATTAAATGACAGCTTCTTTAAAAATAGCATTTTGTTCATTATACTGCACATCTCCATTTCAAAATGTTTTTGGAAGACATTGCAATTAAGAAAGTACATTACTAATGATTTGAGAGTTCCTGATTTTCTCTCCCTTCTTCTGTCCTGGAGGTTGGTATCACAACTTTTGCTGGATGGATTTTTTGCAGTTCTTTAAAAACAAAGACTAAGAAAACAGTGCAGTAAGTTTCTAATCTTAATAGGAACACTTCACTCTTGAAATTAAATTTTTCTGTGGTGATCAGAAAATGTAGCAAAAATGATTTTCCTTGTGTGAAATGAGCACAAATATTTAGAGATAAGAAAGAAGATGGTTTGATCCAAGAGAATCCGTATCAAACGAAGATAAAGCATAAACAGTTTCAACTGGCTCATCAAAGTCAAACAATTGAATGACTGATTAGTGTCCCTTTTTGAGACACAGTGAAATTATTTAGATGGTTACATAATTGCTGTTTATTTAACACTTATTCACTAAAATGTAAAGATAAACATAGGCATAGAAACAGCGGGCTGTGTTTGAAGTGTAATAAAAGAAATGGGGTAAATGGATGAGGGCTTCAAGAAGAGTGCTGCCTTGAGAATTTTTTTAAACCCTTAGTATCCTTATAATTCTCCCAACCCTGACTAGAAAAAAAAAATGTAAGAGAGTGTAGCAAGAAGGTACTGAACACATTGACCATGTACACAGTAAAAAAACAAATATGTTACATTGAGCATCTATAAATAGGGCCAATGAAAACTGTGCCAAACCGAATGGGCATTCACATCCTTAGTTTCCAGACACCAAAAGAAACAAAACAAAACAAAAAAGGAGAAAAAAAATTGTAAAAGTCCTTCTCAAGTTCCAAGAGCACAGGGTTATTTTCTTCGATGAGTATATTTAGTAAGTGGCTACATTTTTGTAAGAACCATCCTAAGCAGTGTGGAGAATTTGAATGAGAGCAAGATTTTGTCCTTGTTCTTAAACTAGTGTAAAACTGAAGTATTTCACATAAGATACTCTTGTGTTATGTATCTGGATATTATTTTATCACAGTAAAAGTATTTTTCTTTGTAAAATAAGAGAAATTACATCAAATAAACATCGGCCACACGAGTAAAAGAATGATTTACCCTTAACAAAAAGACCCCATGCATGTGTTTTTTTCCTAATTATTCCCCTCTAATATTTAATTATGAGGCTAGGTGTTTTTCTTTGCTGGCAGGAAGTTAATTTAGCAGTTGCTTCATAAATAATTTTATGCACATAATCCATTATGTAACCTAACAATTATTCATGTTCATACTTTGGAAAACGCTCATATGATATTATATTTTGCAGGATTACATTAATTCAGGAAACCTCCCTGTTTTGTTGATTTGTATATTAATTCATTATGAAACACATCGCATGTCCCTAATATGTAGCAAGCAATGTGGTCAGTGTGGGGTCATAATGTAAAGTTCAAATAAGCAAAGAAATCAATGGTGTGTAAAAAGTGCAAAGGTTGCTTCTCCTGGTAAGAAGTCACCATAGCAAACAGAATCCCCATATGGTCCCCAGTATCCATGCTCCTAGTGTGCATCTCCTGTTTAAGTCACCCCATTGGAAGGTGGTGAGATTTGTGACTGTGATAGAAGATCACTTCCATGACTCTGATGCTTTATACCGCAGAAGAGATTTGTGAATGTAGAAGTCCCTGTATCAAAACAGAACCACAAAAGAGAGATGCTCACCAGTGAAAAAGTCAGATTCATCCTCTAGCTGGCCTTGTAGGAACAAAATGAAAGTCTCATACAACACGTGGCAGGGAAAGCACGGGGCCTAGGAAAGGAAATGCCCCAGTCAGACGCCCGATAAAGCAGCAAGGCCAGGTAAAGCCACAGGAAACTGAATTTTATCAGCAGCCAAAAACAGGGATGTGGATGTGGAGTCTCAGCTCCCAGGCCACACTGATACCTTGATTTCAGTCCTGTGAGACCATGAGCTGACAACCCAACTAAACCATGTTCAGACTACTGGCCCTCAGAAATCATGAAATAATAAGTAGAAGCTGTTTTAGTTCCCTCAGTGTATGATGTGACTTGGTATGCCACATAGAAAACTCACCGATACAAAACTAGGTGGTATGTTGCATAGAAAACTAAGGCAAATACAGGTATAAGAATGACATCCTCACTGGCTTTACAAAGTTTCCCAAACAGGTGATATTTAAAGAATCCCAAGGAATTTCCATGTATTGTTAGGGTTAAGTAGGTGCAACGGAGAAGGAGAAGGAAAAAGGATGGTTTTTCCACACAGATAAAGAGAGGACAATGAGAATGATCAGGAAACTGAGAACATATCATTAAGAGTGAAATACAGAATGCGGGAAGGAGGAAACCACATTATCATAGTTCATTAATTAAATGTGTCCCTGATTTTAAGGCAAATTTATTTTATGTACAATTCAGGGCGATATAATAGACTGAGTAATACTCTCCCAACCCTGCCTACCTTCATCCTCCTGCCAAAGGTATCCAGATTCTAGTTTCAGAAACCTGTGACTATTAATGTACAAAAATAAGGAGCTATGATTAAGAATCTCGATATGGTGAAATTACCCTATTTTATCTGGGATGTAAACGTAGAATTCTCTTAACTGTCCTTGTGCAAGGGAAAGCAAAGGGAGGAAAAAGATACAAACTGAAAGCAACAGTTTAAGTAAGGGGACAGGAGCCCGAGAGGACATACCGTCTCCAGAAGCTGCAGAATACTTATTTTTTATAAATACATTTATTGGTACAATTTAGATATGCTCAATGATCGCCTTCATCATAGGGAATTTGTACCTGTACATGATATATCTTAATTCCTCTGTTTTCTGTTCCCTTCCCCTCCCTTCAACCCCCTTTGCCTCTCCTTATTTACAAAACTGTTGCCATTTTATCTTTCTTGTCTCAGTTTTTTTTTTTCCCTCCCACCCGGCCCATTCCCTTTTGCCTTTGAACACTTTCTTTCTGTTTCACAGTATCTACTATACATTTTGGTTCTTATTTACACTTTGTTTCTCGCACCAGAGAGACAGTGTGATGTTTACACATATGTGTCCGATTTATTTCACTTAAGAGTATGTTGGAACAGGAAAGAAAATAGAAGTCCCTGCAGCAATGCCACACTACAACCACTTAGTTCAGACTTCTGTCCCCAAAAGCTATAAAATAATAAATGCCTTGTTCAAAGTTTGCCAATTAGTTGCACCAGTTAGAGAAAAAAGCTTCCAGCTACATTCAGACGAAGTATTATTAACGCACAACTATTGTGAAACTGGGCGCTGAATTTAAAGATGCTGATGTCAACGTGTGATATGTTAAGTCCTCCACACTAGTGTGTGATAACTACGAAGGTATGGCCAGTGAAATTCTCTAATTTGACACTGTAGCTCTGTTATCTAGGACAAGACCAAGCTTTGTGATCCTCAGACTTCTGCATGCTGACGAGCTTTTGAAAGCCTTCCTACAAAATATAACATAAAGATGTACAGTTGGCCTCGTCAGACAGAAAATCTTTATATTTCCAAGTTATATTTTAAAAATATACAATCTTTCATTTTCCCCCAGAGTTTTTACTTTGCTAAGAACTATATTCTCTTAAAATTGAGAAAGTAAGGTAATATACATTTTATTTGCATATATATTTGGCAGGAAACATTACGATCATGATTTCATTAGTTTCTTTTTACAGCACTGTTATCAATTCAGAAAATGAGAGAAGTTAAGGTTCCTGTTAAAATTGTATTGATAGTAGAAGTGTTCATTTAACTGAACTATTTTTAAACTAATTGAAATTTGCATCAATCAAATTAGCATACTACTTTCAAGTGTATGAATAACTTTTAGTATCAAGTTCTTTGGGATAGTGTTAAAATCCTTAAGGAAAAATCTTGTTTCAAAGCTAACTGGATGGAGATGGTTAACAAAATTGAAAATATTAAATGTGAGACCATATGAGTCTCAGAGTTTAAATTTTTTCTTTTGGATGATTTAGATAAAAACTGTTTCCCAAAATGTTTAAAAGTCATAGCAGAAGCCATGCCCTTTCATGTTGTCTTTG
>RJWT010011905.1:0-22847 GCA_004365215.1 Cuniculus paca
TTTGACTATGATTTTTACACTCATCACACCAAAAGTCAGAGTCTATATCCCCAGTCCCACAATTTCATTTCTCTCTGGGCATTTCTTTGTTTTAGAGCACAGAAAACCTTGTACTGTGTGTTCTTAAATAGAAGCTTGAAACTAGTGTCTTTCTCTCTCCCTCTGTTTCTGTTTCTCTCTGTGCCTCTTTTTTCTTTCTTCTCTGTCTTTCTGCCTGTCTGTCCCTCTTACACACACACACACACACACACACACATACACACATACACACATGAATGCACACACAGGGTAGCCTTACCCTGTTTTTTGCCTTTCTTACTTTACCCATGGGGCTATTTGTGGATTATCTTCACCAACACCTAATTCTCTCAATTTTCCCAGTCAGGTCTTGTGTCATTGGCACTTAAATTTAGGAAAAAATAAACCTAGGTGACTAACTCACTTTTCTGGGTATCCTTCTTCCTATAAACATTGTTTCCAGAAGTCTTACTCTTTAGAATCCTTACAATTCCTTCAATTCTTTACACTGAATTTATATTTTTAGTAAGGTGATTGATCAAGATTGAGGAACTAGCTGTTACCCAAAGCCAAAATCTCTTGTTTTGTAATTTTAACTTTATATGTTAATCTTATATTATCTTAACCTTATCTAACTTTGTACATTAATCTTAATATATTGTTATTATTGAAAAGCTGTAAAACAGTTTAAGCACATTAACATTCAGTTTTTAGGTAATGCAAATGCAAGCATTAGATTGAGTATTTTTCATTGTGAAGTTAATGTTATGCCGCAAACACCCATCATGAAACAAAGGAAAATACACTGAGATAGCACTTTTTAAAAAACATAAATGCTGACATAGCACTCTGAGGTATGTGGTATGTTTTTTTCCATAGGTATAAATGCTAATTTGTTACAACTGACAGGAAGAATTAGAGGGAGTTGCACATAATAAATGAATAAATGAAATGCTAAATTGATGAAACTGATTTGTTTAAATGTCAACATCTGTTTCTGGATTCGCTATCTTTATGCTGCTTTATATTTACCCTACTAGAACAGTGTTTGCTGAAATAATTTTCAATTTTTGGAAAGCTTCAAACAGTCAAACTGTCTTTTGATGCATTAGATTCAAAATTCCCAGAATACTGTCCTGCTAGTTTAGATATTTCTATTCAGAGATAACTACTAAATTTTCAACTAACAGAAGGTCTTGTTTTACTTTTAGCTAAGTTTCTGAGCGTCTTTTTAATTAATTGGAATTTTCATTCATGTAATTATTAAAGTAATAATACATGGGAGAAAAATCTCTGCTCCATGTCCCCCAAACATACTTGCTTACTTCAATGGTACTAATGATTGACTTCATACTTAGTAATTATTAGTTCCTTGACAGCTCAGACATACCAACATTATATATCTGACAATCTTCTAATGGACATAAAATATATCGAATCCATGTAGTAAGTTTTCAACTCCATGCACTCAGTAAGGGTATTAACCATAATTTTTATAAGATTCAAGATCTCTAAGAAGTAAAAACCCACATAACACAATAGTTATGAAAAAGATTTGAGATGATGGCTATCAATACATAACAGTACTTTTGTAAGACATCAATTATTGAAGAATTTAAAGAAATCAGTACTGAACTAATAGCTTCACTCAATCACAGAGGGGACTATCTTATACTCAGAGATCTGAAAAAGAACGGTTATAATGTGAAACCAAGTGTTTCGAAAATGAGAAGAAATACAACATTGGTAAAATGGGAAAGAAAAATTACTTCATATGGGGAACATGGAACAAAAAGCTATGAAATACTGCACTTTCTATATTTTATATTTTCACACCTTACATTGTTAAGAGTCCACTGCTCTGTGATATTTTGTTATTTACAATGTTATGGAAAAAGTAGTATTTCCACCTGTCACAGAGAAGCTGGTCCTGATGTAGTAAGGAACTAGCGTCTCACTTTGTGATTTTTTTTCTTTGTGCTCTTGCTGAAGAAACTCATTTAAGATATATGGGTAACCATGCAGAGGTCTAGGTATCATTTATTGTGAAGTAGATGGAGAGCTACACCATCAGGTGAGAAGGTGGCCAGTGCCATGAAGAAGTCTGAGCCCAGTACCAGTTGGATGCCTTTTATGCACAAAAAATTTGTTCCTGGGGGTTCAGGGACATATGATGCTTATCTGCATTTTACTTAGAAATTACTTCAGAATTATCCTTTTTATATGGCCAATGTTTCCTCAGGGGCTTTAATCAGAAAATTATGGAAGAAGTTTATGATGGATAAGTTCTTAATTTATAACAGTTCTCAATACAAAAGAGGAAGATCTTTAAAGAACATTTCCTTTCTGGTATCACTGGTCTATAGTCTATCGTGGCTAGTAATGCAATGTGCCATGTTTTGGGATAAGACAGTCAGGTGGCCAAGTATTAGAAGGAATGTACATGTCTTACCATTTTTTTTTCTCTTCTACTGGGACCTTGCAGTTGCCAGGCAGGTGCTGTGCTGCTGAGCTATATCCTTGGCCCATCATGTGTTACTTTAAGATGTCATTGTGCTCTGTGAGATCACCTGAGCTCTGAGATTCAAAAATTATTAAATGTATTTTTAAGTGTATTATACATTGAAGTCTTTGTTTTTTAACTGGAAATGAATGCTGTTTTGTCACTTAGGCCCACCTACTACTGTCTAACTACCTGCCTAACAGTTTAATATACTATCTTTGTCCTCTTTCTTTCTCCTCATTTGCTCCATCCAGGGAAAGATGAGGATTCACTCATCAGATTGAAGATTCATTTCAGAGGGTAACTGAGTAAGTATGATGGCTTCCCCCATCTCTTTCCCTCTGCTCACTTCCTTCATTTTTGGGGATCTGTCTTCAGAGATTATAACTGCTTAGTACAGTTAGAAACAAAGGAGCTGAATAAGTTACCTTCATGAAACTATGAGCACCATACCACACTAATGATTACCCATGCTTCCAAAATCCTAACACAAGGAAATTGTGGGAGCCAATTTCCTTCTTCCCATTCAACCATAAACCAAACACCACCCTAATGATTGTCCAGGCCTAAATTTAGGAGGTCACACAGATTGCTGGAGAGAGAGAGAGAGAGAGAGAGAGAGAGAGAGAGAGAAAGAGAGAGATAGAAAGAGAGACAGAAAGATAGAGAGACAGAGAGGCAGAGTCACTTTGGATCAGTGATGTCTGACCCTATAAATACCAGAAGCCTGAATTACTGAGTCCTCCTTTTTTTCCCATTCACAGACGAATTCACAGAGTCCCTTTTTCCTTTCACCCTCAAGTCTCTTTTTTCCTTCACGCTCTTTTTTCCTTCTCCCTTCTCTCTGTTCCTGCTACTATCCCAGGATCTTCAATAAATGTAACTACTTACTACATACTATGAGGTGTAAGCTTGGCAAGTCTTTCTTTGTTGTACACAAGAATTTGAACTCTTTGCTCCACTCAACTGTAACACTTTGGTTTTCTCATGGCCAAGCAAGAAAACCTACAGGGAAAGGTCTTTTCTGTCAAATGGGACTAAATTTGGCAGAAGTAAGAACAGTGCTACGTTATTCTTTGAGCATAAATTTTTGGATGTTTTGAAGTGGAGAACATCAGACACTTCATCCTGACTGATATAAATACTTGATCAAACTCTACTCATTCTAGAATGATAATACAACAGCAGAAAAATAACCCCTGTTCCTCAGCATTTAGAAACCTTCAAACTGAAGTTTAGCAAAGAGGATTATTAAATGGTACATTTTGATTTTAATGTCTCAGAATATTAATCTAAAAGAGCTGGAGAATTGAAATTTGAATTTTAATCCTCTTTCATCTTTCTTTCTCTCTTTCTTTCTTCCTTTCATGTTAGTGAGCACTGAACCTAACACCTTCCCATTGAGATGTATTCCTAGCCCTATATTTTAATTCAGAGACAGTCATTTTGAGGCCAGGATAAATTGCCCAGGATGGGATTGAACCTGTGATTCTCTTGCCTTGGACTCCCAGAGTGCCAGGATTAGAGATGTGTACCACCACACCCAATTTTAATTTCAGTTTCTTTAGATTTTTGAATTGCAAAGTGTCTTGGGTGTTGAGTTTTAACTTTCTCCCTTTGAAAGTGATAGGGAAAAGAAGTAGACAATCAAATGTAGGATACCTAAATATTGGCAATTTATTATTACAGTAGTTTTGTGCCATGCAAACTTTGATTGCTTCTCTGTATCCATTACTCTATCCATGATCTTCAGCGAACACAGTTGTTTTCCTGTTACAGGGCTTGAGGGTACTGGATTCCCATTCTGGGGGTGATTTTTAGGTTCTTTCTGTTCTGAATAAAGCATTGGTCAAGACAATCTTAAATGGTAGCAAAGTTTTATTGATTTGTTTTTCTTTTTAATTTCAGCACCAGCGAGCAAACTCACACAAAGTTTTACTTAAGGTAGGAAAAGAAGCATGCTCTACAAAGCCAGTTTGGGCCAAGTAAAAGAAGAAAAAGAAGGATACCATACAAACGGAGTGTGGGCCACCATGCAAAAGAGAACACAATGGCAAAAACACAATAGTGACTTTCCTTTTTGTATCACCCACTCTTCAGGTTGATGTTATTTCTAAACCATCATATCAAAGATCTCAAATTTTCATGAGAAGTCCATGTGCAAGGCTTTGGGAACTGTTCTGCTCATGTATCCTAGGAATTTATAATTATAATTTATAATTAACAGGTCACACCTACTTCCCCAGCCAGTTTTGCCACACCCTAATCTCCTGTCCTAGTAGTAGTTTACACTCATCCTGTAGAGTGTACTTATTTTCCTACTTTTACTGCAGAGATTGTTTTTTTTTTTTTCCTCCTCTAGTAAAATTTTGCTACCATTTGTGCTTTTCTTAATCAATTCTTTTCTTGGAAGAGAAAAAAACCTAGTAACCACCTCCAGGAGACTCCAGCACTCCCAAAGCTAGTAAGAATAAGACAAATGAAACTGATGAGGAAATTGATACTATTTCTGAAATATCACATGATATAGAAAATAGAATTCTCTGTATTTGACCCATTAAAGCTGCCTATCTCTGATACCACAGACTTTCACATTTAGCCTTTTGTGCATGGAAAGAAAAACTATTTTTGTGCATCTATTTCATGTCAAATATCATAATAGTCATTTTAGCACTCTATTTTTTTTGGTAGTGTCAAAAAATTTTAGAGATTAACACTACCCCACCACTACAGCTTGCATGAGGCCATGATATAGGATAGATACACCTCCCAATCTGCTAGATGTCAGATGTGCCAAGTTCATGTCACCTGAAATCAAAGAATGAATTCCAAAGGACAAAGGAGGTTAAGAGTAAGAAAGTTTTATTGCAGAGTAGGAATGGGAATAGGAATGGCTCCTGAGACACAAGAGGGGCCCCAAGTGGTTCACTATTGAAGTCATCTCTCTAAGAATGTTTTACAGGGCAAAATCATAAAGTGGGTACAACATAGGCTAAGCTATAATCAATCAATAAGATTACAAGTATACCCCCTGGCTAATATTGATTCAATAGGGAAGTGGGGCATGTATCTAGGGCATATGAATGACATTATTAACCTTGATTAATAATCCATAGCCTTAGTCTCATGTTTAGTCTTAGTGGCCTTAGTCTTAGTGTTAGTGGATGAAAGTGACAAAGGAATGATATAGGGCCTCCAAATGATACAATGGAGATATTTTAACTCCCAAACTGCTAGATGTTCAATGCACTGAATTTGTGTCCCCCAAAATTGAAGAATAAATTCTGAGGAACAATGGAGGTTAGGAATAGAAAATTTTGAGGGGAAGACAGATCCTGCCTGAGAAGGACAGGAGGGTACCCCAAAAGTGAATTGCTCACTTCTCAAAAGAAATTTTATACAGAAAAATTATGAGGTGAGTACAAGGTAGAACAAAACTATGATCAACCAATAAGACTACAATACAATCACTTAGATAGTATTGATCCAATGGGGAAGCAAGTCAAATAGCAAGTGTTCATGGAAAGAACAAGGATCTTTCTTGGAAGGGATGGGTCAGATGATCTTAGTTGCTCACCCAGATGACTGATGACTGAAACAGCAACACAAGTCATAGACTACCAAAGATCACCCAACACATTTCTGTGAAGGCAACAAGGCAAACGATTTAATATACATGAGTGCAGACAGGGGACAAAAAGACTGTCCATGGGGAACGCAGAAAAGTGGGTCTTTTTTATAGGGCTTAGAAAGGGGGGTCAAGTGAGGAGATCAGGCAAGGTATCCTATAAGGGGGCATGCAAGGGACCTCATGTGAGGTCTCAGCAAACAACAGTGGTCAAAGTTCTCAGAGTGTCCTGGTGCAACTGTATGGATGTAATCAGATGTCCTGGCACTGGGAAGATTTCATGCTCTGACGTATCTCTTCTTTATGACATCCTGTCCAGTGTTTGCCAATGACAGCACTTGTACTGGGGCTGAAGTCTTTCTGAGAACAATGTGGCTGCTGAAAAACAGGTTGGGTGCTGGAAAAATCACACCCTAATTAAGCCTAACAATTCCCATTTGGAATATCAGTCATTATTGTTTATCCCTCAGGAAGGCATGTTGGTATAGTCCACCCATCTTTATACTGAGGCCTGGCCTTCCAGGAATGCATTCCCGTAAACAGTTGTAACGTTTCCTTATCTCCTGTACTGGCTTCTCTGAGGGCCTCACCCTGTATCACTGCCTATGATGTTTCTACCTAACTTAGCTATCTATAATAAGACGATGGTCCATCCATAGTGAGGTGATGGTCTGTTTCCAATCCCAAAAGAGTAGTGCCAGTTACAACATAATCTCGTGTCCATTCATCCCTCAAGGAAGGATACAAATCTGGCCATTGTGACTTTAATCCTGAGGCCTTGCCTTCTTCAAAGGCACCTCTAGCCACAGTTTCCATGCATTCTTACCTTCCGAACTGACTCCCTCAATGGCCTAACTCTGACTGACTGCTTATTAATTTCTATCCAATTTAGCTGCTATAATAGCCACACCAAATTCGGGTATTGTCAATGTGATAATGAAAAGGGATTAGGCCCTAAGAAGTCATTAAGCTGAGGGCTACCCCCTCATATGAATTAAGACTTTAAAACTGGTTTCACACACTATTGCCCTAGCTTGCTTTTTTGCCATCTGCCATATGAGAACACAACAAAAGTCCTTTACTAGACCAAATACTACTTCCTTGAGCATGAACTTCCAGACATAAATTTGTGTTTTTTATAAATGCCCCTGTCTGTGTCATTATGTTAAAGCAGTACAAATCAGATAAGATATGGACTTATAGATAAGCAAATTAAAGAAAAATGAAATTTTATAGCTTGTTCAATGCTGTATACTATCAAAGAGCTCAGCTGAAATTAAAACTAGGGTTGAATTAAGTCCAAACTGCTTTGTACTTCAGATCATAACATGAAAGATAGTACAGTTAGTTGGCATGTGAATAGCAAGCTAGCTAGGGAGATGGCCTGAGGAAGAGTTGGGTGAACACACACTGATAAGTATTAAAACCTTGGGCAACACAGAATGCAGCATCTCCCAACTAAGAGAGTTGCAGGTTCTCTCTCCTAAATTAGGCTTTCCAAGGAATTTAAGATGCAAAATCATGGGTCTCTCTTTAAAATTCCAGTTTCTTTAAAGCTCTATACAAAGAATAACTAGGTTAGAGAGCATAATTTCCATTCGGTCATTTTAAATCCACAGAACCACCTGTGTTAGATAGCCGCTCAACAATTGAGCAACTCCAGGGCTTTGCTTATCCATAAGAAACTCTAAACTGAAGGACACTTGGCTAACAAGTTAGTACCCCTCCCAACCAGCAGCTTTTTCTCTGTCTTCCTCCTTTTTGTCTTTGATTTCATTCTTCAATTTTGTGAGACAATAAGCTTGGGTTTATTCTGTACAGAGATAGCTGATAGCTGTTTCAATACAGACAGGATTGTATGTATTTGCTCACTATGGTGAATAGGACAGATTTTGGTTTTATCTTCATGGAGTTAACAGTCCATATATTTTAAAAATAAATATTTAATTTAAATACTTTCAAAATGACTATATACTTAGGACAATTACTTAAAATCCAGGAATTCTGCGAGTATATAAACTAGTGCACTAAAGAAGTTCCCATTTAAAGGACGTAAACTAGAGTTAATAAGGTGAAACTGAGTAGTTCGAAGCTGACAGGCAAAGCATTTCTGGCAATAGAAAAATGTATGCAATTGTGCAGAAATAGAAAGGTTTGTTGTCTTCACTGAATGGAAGATTGGGCCACTCTAAACAAAGTGCAGAGAAGTAAATAGTCCTTGAATCTGAGTGATTCAAAATGATGGATATTTATTTCTCAACCTCCATACATATGTGTACACCTTTCATCTTTTAGATCATTGGTGATGCAACAATAATAATTTCAGGTCAACTTAAAAGAGTTGCCTGAAATGAACAAAAACCACATTTCATAGTCTAGTGAAAAGCATGTGATCATGCTTAAATTCATGAAAATAAAAAAGTACAATCATTAAAAATTATCTGGAAAACTTGAAATAGTTGGCAAATGAGGACAAATAATTACAATAGAGAGAAATAAAAACATATGGTAAAGCTAAATTGTAAGGGAGAGAACAGACAACACTGTCTGGGAAGTACTGTTTTAGGGTTACAATATTATCAAATTTTTATTTTAGGAGATGAATTTGGTTTCAGTTGTGTAAACAGGGTAAAAGAAAACAAGAATAGAATTACTGAGACCAGCTTAGAGGCTACAGTACAGATAATTTGGAAAGATGATATTAGTTAATAATGAAAATGAGAAAATGGAGCAGATTCATAATCTTCTTAAAGACCAGGCAAAGTATTGTAATTTATTTATTTATGAGTTGGAAATAAGAGAGGCAGCAGTATCAATATTCATCAAATCAACTCTTAATGAAATGGTGACAATATTTACTTAGTTGGGCAATATGTGTTTAGATGAAAGTGTGTAGGGATTAATCAAGAATTTACAATCAGATATGTTTAATATGAATTTTGTATGAGAATTCAAGTGGAGATAACAAGCAGGTAGAACTGTGTATCTAATATAGAGGTTGGAAAGAAACAAGGTAAGATTAATGGATTGGGAAGTCTTTTGCACATGACTGGTATTTCAAGCCACAAATAAAGAGAAATTTATGTTTAGATAAAAATATAGAGGAAGGTAAAATCCCAAACAGCTTTTAAAATGGAGAGGTTAATTTGTCAAATATGAGCCAGCAAAGAATATTATAAAAAGGCAATAAGAAAAAAATACAATCCAGAAAAACCTGTTTCCATATTTGAATGTACTTTATACATTCAAATTTATCAGTCTTATGTTAACCTGTAATTTTAAATCTCATTATTGACTTAGGGAAAATTGGTGCTTGATTTTCACATATTCCTCCCTTCAAAATTTTTATTAGAATTTAACCCCCAGTGTTATAGTAGCAATGTCACTGGAGAGAGTCTTAGGAGGTTCCCAAGGTGGTGATGAGGAACATAATCCCATCCTATCCACAGAAATAAATTGAAAATTCACTGACTCCTATCACAGAAAAAGAATTTTCAGGACACATCAGTGAGAGGCATAAAGGGATTTGTTAGGTAGCAAAAGTACACACTCTAAGAAATAAGAGTAGGGAAAGAGACAATAAGAAAGAGAAAATAGAAGAGAGAGGTGGGAGAAGAAAGGAGGGGGAGTGCTAAAGTAGACAGTAGTTTGGAGTTGTGAATATTCATGCATTTTGCGCAGTGGGAATCTGCAGAATTTGTGAATCTATAGGAAGTTCCCTCTGAAGTCAGGAAAAAGATGACCCACCCACCGATAGACAATGGCCCATGTGATGACAGAGAAAACTACCTCCCAGAGTGAAATTGGACAACATTGGTTAACTACACAGTTAAGCTCACAAGAATGTTGCTGGTTAGGATCACAGTTCTGTATAGGTACAGCAATAATATAATGTCAGCAGAGCATAACAGCCCTGGAAAGTCCTGCCAGAGTTCCCCAACCAGTGCTCTGCTTGCTTCTGAAATCACTTTGCTTGGTGTTTCAAAGCAATGAGAAGTTTCCCTTAGAAACAGTATAAAAGTAAAAGCAAAGCCTCAATCAAGGTTCTCAGGAGGACATGAGACCCCTGTGCAGATGCCAGAATATTAAAGTCTGCTTTTTCTCCTAACCAGGTGTGTCTGGATGATTTGTTGGGATTCTCATTTGTCTCCTGCTTCAGTTTAACTAATGGACACCCAGCTTAACTGAGTCAATGTGGTTCTGGGCATGGAAGACGCACCTGAGGATTGTTGCCAATGACATAAAAGGCAAACCGGAAGAAAGATTTTATGCTGTTGATTTTCCTGGAAAAGTTCCTGATATGAATTCAGTAGCTCTTTACAGAGGAGCTCAGGTCCTCAGTCCCCAGGAGTGGCTGCTATTCTCTTCAGGGAGCACTGTATTTTCCCTTAGCATTGCTTCTTGGCTCCAGTCCAGATCCCCCAGAGTTCCGGCACAGATTCTTCACCAAGCGCAGACATTCTAGATTTTACTACTGGCTAATGGAGCTTCCAGATGCAGATCCTTGATACGTATTTACATGTGACATTGCTGTATGATCCATGGCCTCAGCTAAATTCTTTGGATCTCTAGCGGGTAGACAGATCCCTTGCACTCCTCTGCATTTGACTTTTGGGTGAATGTTATAAAAATAATTCCATAAATTATATGTCCTGTATTAAATCCATTCCCTTAGAATCCCTATCTACAACAGCCCATTTATAGGGAAAGGTGAAATTCAGGTGTTGTGATGTATACCTATCATCCCAAAACTCAAGAAGCTGATGCAGTAGGACTGTTTTGAATTCAAGCCAAGCCTTGGCTCTATAGCAAGATCCTGCCTCAAAAAACAAAACAAACCAACAAACATAGGGAAAGATGAAAGGAGATGGTGTATTCACAGGTGAAAATGCCAATTGCAAGTAAAAAGGGAATGGCAGAATCCATTTTCTAGTGAAAGAAAATTGACCAGACTTGTGTTTTGAAAGGAAAAAAATAAAAGAGAGGAGGGACCAAGATGGCAGAGTGGTAAGCCTCTCAGAGAGTCACCATCCAGACACTGGCACATAGCAATGTGAGGAAGCCAAGAAAGAGGGAAGTGGTTGCCCTGGATCCAGGAAGAATCTGAAGTGTGAAATGAAGCCCATGGTGAAAGTGAAAAGACAAACTTCAACAAAGAAAAAGGAGGTACCTGGCAGCACCTTCTCCCTGAGATGGGACTCACTGTGTGAGAGGAGCAGTTCAAACCTGCAGACACACAGTGACTGCTGACAACTCCAGAAGCCTCCACCAAGAGATGGGGCAGTGGAGGGGAGCAGCAGATGTGAAGGACTACACTGACTGGCAGTGAGTGTGCAGGGCTCAGCCCTCCCATAGGAGAGAGCAGTTGGCCTGGACCCATCTTGGAGATGGCTGGCTGAGATCAGAACTCAGGGCAGCTGCTGGATCTATCTAGTGGCTCCCAGCTGGGGGTCAGTCTCACAGAAGGTGTGTAGAAGGCTGCAAGTCAAATGAGTCTGGTCTCAAGATAAAATGTGAAGGCTCACTGAGATTATCTACAAACCCTCCAAAAAGCTTCTGCTGGCTTACTGGGAGAGATCAGCATGAATCAGAACTCTGTCTCCTCAGGTTGTCTACTGGGGACTCCAGAGACAAACCTGAAAGTGAATTATTTTCCTATTTCTCATTTGTTTTTTGTTGTTGCAGTGATGGTTTTGTTTTGTTTTGGTTTTGGTTTGTTTTTTGCTTTCATTTTTTTTTCTCCTTTATTGTTTGCTCTTGCTTTTATATGAGTGTGATCATGGCTTCTAGCCTCTTTGTGGTTGTGATTCTGTTCTATTCTTTTTTTTCAATCTCTTCCTTCTCTCTTTTCTGCCAGTCTTTTGCACTAGTTTCCCAAAGTTAATGTTATCCCTCCAAACTTATATCTAATCTCTCCCTCTTCCACTTCTCTATTTTCTCCTGAGCCCATTTTAAATTTTAACCCCAAGGTAACATTGACATATTAAGGACTTGTATATTGCATATAATTTTCTGGTCTGTTTTAAATTTTGTTATATAACCACAAATCTAGTTTGTATGATTAAAAGTGACAAATTAATGGTTAACTGTTTGTCATTTCCTAGGCTGTGTTTGATACTATTGGTACCACTATAGCCAAAAGTGACATAATTGTTCTAAACAACTGTTCTTCCTGGTAGTGCATGACTGAGATTAACTAAGGGTCACAGAAAATGCTATGGCACAGTGCCAAAGAACCAGGGACTGGGCCAAACAAGCAGCAACTTCTTATCTCCAAAAACATTGAAGAGGTAGGATCTACCAACAGATTCAAAACCCAAAAACCAACTACATCTGGAAGATACCTCAGAGAAGTAGTCACTAAATACTAGCAATAAAGCAACTCACCATAGGTAATTTACAAGCCACACCGCAGGAATTAAAACAAAAAGAGAAAAGAAAATGAGAAGACACTTAAACGAGATGCAACCCCAGACATCCAGTTCATCAAAGGCAAACCCAGGGGGCAATGAGTTGGGATAATCTGAAAGCCTCCCACCTGGCCTCTCTGAAGTGGTAACAACTAAGCAATTGAATGAGGCACTGGAAAAAAATCAAATCTGAAACAGTCTCTCAGATAACTGCAGAGATGGTGTCCAAAATAAAGACAATGCTTAGTGATGCTAGAGCAGATACAGAAAAAAAAAATAGACAAGTTTAAGAAAGTTATGGAAGCCATGAATTCTCAGCATAGGAAACTAATGAAATCCATAAGGCAGATTCAAACAAATATCCAGAAGAATAAAAATTCCATTGATAGTATTCACAACAGACTAAGCCAAAGAGAGGACAGGATTTCAGCTATAGAAGACAGGCTTGCAGTTAGTGATCATGAAAAAAAAGATTTCTCAAAAATAGCAAGGGACCATGAGAAGTCAATCCAGAAGCTGCTAGATGGAACAGAGAAGAATAACTTAAGATTGATTGGAGTCAGCTAAAAAGCAGGAGATATCACAAAACATATTTGAAAAAACTGTTCACAAGTGTCATGGCAGAAAACATCACTGGCAGAGAAAAATAATTTGACATTAAGATCAGCGAGGCATATAGAACTCTTATTAGTCATCATCACAAAATATCTACAGTCAAGCATATTATAACTAAAATTCCAGAAATTTAACACAAGAGTAGAATCTTAAAAGCTGTTAGGGAAAAGAAACAAATCACCTGTATGGGAAAGCCCATCAGAATCACAGCTGACTTCTCAGCACAAACTCTTAAGTCAAGGAAAACTTGGAGTGAGGTATTTCAAGTTCTAAAGGAAAACAACCTTCAACTTGCAAAACTATCTTTTGAACTGATGGAGAAATAAGATACTTCATGATAAAGAACAGTTGAGGAAACTTGTAAGCACCAAAACAGCACTCCAAAATGTTTTGAAAGACATTCTAGAAAGAGATAACAAGGACTACAAATTCATGAACACCAAGAGAAGGAACCCAGCAGGTAAATCAAACAACTAAACAGAGGGAGGGTGGAAAAAAAGAGGAAGAGCCAACAAGAGGAAAGCAACATGACAAGGATAAGTCAATACACATCAGTTATAATTATCAATGTTAATGGTCTCAATTCACCAATCAAAAGACACACTGGCAGAATGGATCAAGAAGCAAGATCCAACAAGAATTTAATTCAAAAAGAAATTCACAGACTAAAAGACAAAGGATAGAAAACAATACTTGATATGATAGGAACCCAGGAAAAAGCAGGAGTAGCTATTCTGTTTGAAGACAAAGTGAATTTCAAGTCAAGACTGATTAAGAGAGATAAAGAAGGTCACTACATCCTTGTAAAGGGAACAATACAAGAGGAAGAGATAATAATCATAAATATATATGCAACAAACACTGTGTACCCAACTACATAAAACAAATATTAAGGGTCATGAAAAATCAAATAAACCTTAATACAATTGAATTGGGGGATCTCAATACCCCACTGTCACAAAGAGACAGATCAACTAAACCAAAAATCAACAATGAAACATTAGAACTCAACCAAACTTTTGAACAAATGAACTTAGTAGATGTCTACAGAGTGTCAGAATATATTTTCTTCTCAGCTACACATGTAATGTTCTCCAAAACAGAACACATGCTAGCTCATAGAACATGTTCAAGTTAATGCAAAAGAACTGAAATTATCCCATGCATATTATCAGGCCATAGTGCAATGAAATTGGAAATCCATGGCAAAACAAACCAAAAGAACTTCATAAACACATGAAAATTAAATAACACTCTCCTGAACAACCAAGAGTTCACAGATGGAATTAAAGAAGAAATTAGACAGATTTTACAGTGGAATGATAATTACAATACAACACACTGAAACTTATGGAACACAATGAAAGCAGTCCTTAGAAGCAAGTTATGGAAGTAAATACTCATATCAGGAAAACAGAGAAAGTTCATGGGAACAACTTAATGATGAACCTCAAACTTCTAGGAAAAGAACAGGCTAAGCCAAATCTTATATAAGGGAGGAAATTATAAAGATCAGAGCAGAAATAAATGCATTGGAGAAAAAAAAACAAATACAAAGAATCAATGAATCGAAGAGTTGGTTCTTTGAAAGATTAAATAAAATCAACAAACCTTTATTCAACCTCATCAAAAAAAGGAAAGAAAAGCCTCAAATCCATGTAAACAGGAATGAGGAGAGAAATCACAACAGACCCTGCAGAAATCCAGATCATCTATACCTATTTTGAAAGCTTGTATTCTAATAGGATGGAAAATGCAGAAGAAATGGACAGATTCTCAGTTACATATGAATTACCAAAGCTGAATCAAGAAGTTTTAAAAATCCTAAATAAACCAATATCAATGAAATCAAAGATGTAATTGAAAAGCCACCAACAAAGAAAAACTCAGGCCCTGATGTAGTCACTGCTGAATTCCACAAGAAATTTAGAGAAGGCCTAACACCACTACTTCTCAAACTCTCTAATGAAATTGAAAGGGAAGCAATATTCCAAAATTCTCTCCTGGAATCAAGCATTATCCTGATACCAAAACCAGAGAAGGACCTAACTAAGAAAAAGAAATACAGGTCAATTTCCCAATGAAAATAGTTGCAAAAATCCTCAATAAGATACTGGCAAACAGAATGCAGCAAATCATCGAGATTATATACTGTGACCAAGTGTGATTCATCTCAGAGCTACAGTGATGGTTCAGCATACATAGACAAATAGATGTAATAATACACCATATTAGCAGAGCCAAAGACCAAAGTTGTATGATCATCTCAATAGATGCAGAAAAAAAACTTTTGACAAAGTTCAGCGCTCATCCGTGATTAAAAAAAAAAACTACAGAAAATTGAAATACATGGTTGTTATTTCAATCTTATAAAAGCCATCTATGACAAACCAACAGCCAACATCATGCTAAATGGACAAAAACTGAAAGCTTTCAGTCTAAAATCACGAGCAAGGCAAGGATGTCCACTCTCAACAGTTTTATTCAACATTGTCCTGGAAATGTTAGTGGGATTAGATAAAAGAAAGAAATCCCAATAAATGAAAGAAATAAAAGCAATAAAGATAGGAAAGGAAGAAGTTAAATGATCATTTTTTGCAGATGACATGATACTCTACAAAGAAGACGCCAAAAGCTCTACAAAAACTTGTAAATTTAATAAGCACATTCAGTAGCTTAGCTGGATGCAGAGTCAACACTAGAAATCAATAGGCTTCTAGATGAATAACAAACTCATTGACTGAGAAATCAGGGAAACAACACCTTTAACAATAACATCTAAAAGAAATAAAATATCGAGGAATCAATCTAATTAAGGATGTAAAAGACCTCTACATTGAAAACTACTGTACTCTGGAAAAGGAGATTGAAAAGGACATTAGAAAATGGAAAGGCAACACTGCTCTTGGGTAGGAAGAAACAGTATAGTGAAAATGGTCATATTTCCAAAAAAATTATACATATTTAATGCAATTCTCATCAAAATTCCAATGGCATATCACACAGAATTAAAGAAAACAATCCTAGAATTCATCTGGAACCAGAAGAGACCTAGAATAGCAAAGGCAATTCTGGGCAACATAGGCAAAACAGGGAACATCACAATCCCTGACTTGAAATTTTAGTATAAAGCTACTGTGATAAAAACAGCATGAAACTGGAAAAAAAAAAACCTTAGATCAATGCAAAAGATTACAAGATGCAGAAACGACTCCAGACATATTAAGCCACCTTATATTTGATAAAGGTGCCAAACACATTCACTGGAAGAAAGACAGCCTCTTTAATAAATGGTGCTGGAAATACTGGTTCTGCAAATGTTCAAGATTAAAATTGGACCTGTATCTTTCACCATGCACTAAACTAAATTTGGAATGGTTAAAAAATTTCAATGTTAAAATAGAAACATTAAATCTGTTGGAAGACATAATAGGTAAAACTCTTGAAGACATTGGTATAGGCAAAGACTTTATGAATAAAACCCCAATTGCACAGGAACTATTACAAAGAATCAACAACTGGGACCTTATCTTATTAAACAGCTTTTGCACAGCAAGAGAAAACACCAACAGAGTGAAGAGACAACCTGCAATGTGGGAGAAAATATTTGCCAGCTTTTCCTCAGACAAAAGATTACTGTGGAGAACATATAAAGAACTCAAAAAAATCATACCTCCCAAATTTAAAGACTCAATCCAAAAATGCACATCTGAGATGAATGCACATTTCTCAGATAAAGAGATACAAACAGCAAATAAATATATGAAAAATGTTCAACATCACTGGTCATTTGAGAGATGAAAAATAAAACAACACTGAGGTTCCACCTCACCCTGGAAAGAATGGTTATTTTCAAGAAGTCAATGAATAACAAATGCTGGAAGGGCTGTGGTGATGAAGGAACCCTTCTCCACTGCTGATGGGAGTGTAGAGTGGTGCAACCACCATGGAAATCAGTGTAGAGATTCCTCTTCGAGGTCCCATTTGACCCAGTTACTCCCTTCTAGATATCTTCCCAGAAGATTAAAAACATCATACCACAGTGATACATGTGCACCTATGTTTATAGCACCACAATTTGTAATAGCTATATCTTGGAAACAACGTAAATGCCCACCAACTGAACAATAGATAAAAAGGTGATATTTTTATGCAATGGAGTACTACTTACCATAAAGAAGGATAAACTTGAGACTTTTATAGGTAAATGGATGCAACTTGAGATCATACTTGCAAGTGAAATAAGTCAGACTCACCTGTGTAAACATCGTATTATCTCCTTAGTGTAAGAAATTGAAAGAGTAAATAAGATTCAAACTGAACAATAGATATTGTGCAATGGGAAGAAAGTATTCAAAAGGAAAGAGAAACTGAGTTTGGGAAAGGAGAAAAGAAAGGAAAAAGAAAACAATAAAGTCTAAAGTCAACAGAAAAAAAAAAGAAATACATTTAAACACCTTGTGTCCTGAAGCTGCAGTTTTCATTTTTAAAATTATGACTTTCCTTGTCTTTTTTCTACTTTTCCCCCATCCTACCTCAGTAAGAAGTGGGACATTTGGAAGATAATTATGTAATACAGGTAAAGTCTCATGTTTTGAGGTTAATGACTTAATAAAAGCTGATGAAACTAGCCCTTTTTGTCTTTCTGTCTTTGCTGTCTTGTGAGAATGTCACAGGAAAATACCACTGACAGAAGAGACACTGATGAGACACTGAGCCTATACATACCTTCATCCTGAACTTCCGAGCCTCCACAACTGCAAAGAATACTAATTTCTGTTGTTTATAAATTAGGCAGTCTTGGATATTTTGTTGTAGAAGCATAGTCTGAGATAATTGAGAATTCAACTATCTATTTTTATAATTCTACTTTATGGTACCTTGGAGAAAAGGTAAATGGTACTATGTGGATTTGTTTAGAGGAAGAATATAGAAACACACTGGACAGGTGGAAGATAACAATTCTGAATTGTTCAGTTTTATTTTGCTTTTGTTTTGTTTTGCTTTGTTTTGTTTTCCTTTATCTGTTCTCATCCTATCCTAGTGGCATACTCACATATTCTCAATTACAGATTCAGACGGTTTTTGTTAATCTTCTATATTGCATTAGCTGAAGTAGAAGAGTTCAGCGTATGCAATACTCTGCATGCTGCTCTCACGACTTATAAATAACATTATTTACAAATTTTAATTGAAAAAAAGCAAGGTACAAAAATACTAAATGCTTGAATGTTTCGCTTCCTAATATGTTCATGGTATGGTTGACAAAATAACAAAAGATGAAAGGTAGTTAAGAGCTATGTTTGAAATCCTATTAAAATTTCCATGGTGTGGAATAAAAACTGCTTATCATTGAATTTATTTTGCTGTAAAGCTAAAACTATGCCTAGAAGAAGGTTGACATTATTTATTCTTCTCTCTTCCAGACTTAGAATGAGGAGAGATGAAATTTAATTTAATGTCACTAGTGGAAAGCTGGCTGTGGATCAATATCTGGTGACAACCTTGTATTCCTCATATTTTATAGGCTTTATCAATTTTTTTCAGAAAAAAGCCCCCAATGTTTCTCTGGGTTTTCAAGAGAGTATTAACATTACAACTGGAGTTATATTGTACAACAGAACCCCCAAATCAGAGCACTGATGCACACTGACCAAGAAAGGTTAATTTTTGCTGTAATCTCTTAGTTTTCACTGCTAGTTGCCAAACAGTCCAACTAGGAAATAGTATGCAAATTACCATTTTAGCTACATGTGAAATATCTTGAATTTACCTGAATCATGTAGATCAATTTGCTAGTTATTTATTTATTTTTCCTTATCAGAAATTCTATTTGTTCCTTTATCCACAGTAGTATATATTTTGTATTTGAACACAGCTTTTTTGTTGCCATTAAGTAGGTCAATGTTTTCCCCAAAGAAGAGCAAATTTTGATGTTTGACCTTTTTCCTTATACTGCATTACATCAAGTGGTAAGGGAAAATTACTGGCCCCTTCAGTAAATTTCTTCAGTAAGTGATGAATCTTACGTGCATTATCTGATTATAATCACTAATGTTATCATGAAAGTAAATCTCCTCTATTTATTTATTGAGAACCCATTCATATTCTAGAAAGTGTCTTCTTACTCTGTCAGCTTAATGTTTTGTATTTTTTTAAATAGATACAAATTTCCTTTAAATGTCTACAATGCACATGTGAGTTTTACTTTCAGGATCATGAGGCAGCTATTCCAATTCTGCAGTTATGTCTGTATTACAAAATAAAAGAGCAGAAAGACAGGGGCAAAAGTCAAAAGGTGAAAGCTTGCTGAGTGTATTTCTTTTTAATAAGTTCACCTACTGTCTAACTCCAAAATTGGTAGATTAAATAATTCATAGCAACTTTACAACTAAAGTAGACATTTTTATATTTTTTAAAAAGCAACTTGAAAAATTAGAGAACCAAAAAAACACAGAACAATTATAGAGACAAGATATATGAGAATTAAGAAATTAGGAAGGCAGGTTTGGAGGGTCCCTTTTTTACCCAGCAGCCTCAACAGAGTCTGAAAAATTGACTCACGCTTTGACAGGGATCGTGGCAATTAATTAATAGATACTGGAATTCAGGCTCTACAAGAAAAAAAGCAATAATGTCTTCCAGGTTTTGTAAATAGGACTTCACATTAGTATACTTTAGGAGTAAGAAAGACTTGCACAGACTATTTATAATAAATGTGTAAAACTTTGGTGAATCTCAGTCTCAGATTGGATTAATTAATCCAAGTTTATTCTTTATAGGTACTTTAATTGGATGTGGCCATGCAACTTATTTTTGCCAAAGAAATATCAGTAAAAATGATAGTTCTATTCTCAGACAGTTTACACAGCAAGTACAGGGTTTACTAGCTTTGTTATTTTCATGATACTGGTAGAATTTCAAGTGGTGTCTGCACATTCAGCCAAGAAGTAAAAACTACATGGAAAAAAACCCCGCCCCAAATCACAATGGATAAATAGATGTGTCCTCTGAAGCCACTGAGATTTGAGGGCTATTCATCTCTCAGTTAAAGTAACCTATTATTTTAAGTTTTTCTGAATACTTGAGAGTTCTTACAGCATATTAAAAAATATTACCACAGAAACTGACCAAGCAACTCCAACCTCATATATTATTGGCCACCCAATAATACTAAGGCCAAGAAAAAGTACTACCTTGTCCTCACCTATTGCAGATTTCATGGCTGACACTCCTGTACAAAAGACACATCAATAAGAGTAAAGCATACAAATTTATGTGATAAAAGTTTTACATGACATGGGGTACTTCAGAAATTAAGAAAAATGAAACAGGGAAAATTGAGTAGTTTTACATTCAGATTTGATAAAAAGTGCACAGTTACATAGAAATATAAATTAAAAGGAGGTATGATCCAATGGCAATAAACTGGGGAGACTTACCAAGGTTTGTTCAGATTCATTATGACTGCCTTCATTCCTTTTTCTTGACGTAAGGATCAACCTTCTGAGTAAAGACTTTGTGATCTACTTTTGAGGAAGGTCAAAGAATATTTTTATGGCCTGCTTCCAGGGGACAAGGTCAGGATACATTCAGAGAAATCTTTCTGCATTTGCTGATTTCTCAAATGCTAAGATGTGATATTTTGAGGTAATGTTTCTGTTGTCCTGTCAGTACATTGGCCCTGTGAACAAAATCAGGGTAGTTATGAATGATTAAAAAGAAAATATACATAGACAGGCAACTAGTAATTATGTAATCGATGTCATTATGTAATCAATGGAAAATACAGATTCAGATGCAATCTTCTCTCCATAATATAATACTAACCTCTTTTCCAGATGGAATGATTCCATGTCCCATCAGGACTCCTGTTATAGTATGTAGTTTAAAGCAGAAGATTTTTAAGATTATGGTGACTTCTTTCCATTTAAGAGTATTACTTGTGTTTCCTCATGGTGCAAAGATTTAGAAAGTATCTGCTGATACCGCACTGAATATGCATACTTGTAAAATAAAATACTCCCAAATAAAAAACAAAGGAAGTTCAGAAAAAGATAAAGATATAATGAGTTAAGTTCTGCCAGACAGAAGTAGTAAAGAATTGTTGCCTTATAAAGGCATTATTTCAAATCTAGAAGCCATTAAAAAAGAATGACAAATTCAATCATATTAAAAAATAAATAGAAATAAAAATTAACAAAGACACACCAAGAAAGAGCACTATCAAAGCAAAACCAATGAAACTGGAGAAAAAAATATTTGCAACTGTCATTAAAAAAAGTCTCCCTAAAGCAAAAGTCTTGACAATTGAGAAGAAAAATAACAAAAACCTAGAGGAAAAATGAGCAAAGATCATGAACAGACATTTCCTGTAAAATTATTTATAAATGACACAAAGCTATATAAAGATATTTAACCCAATTTATAAAAAGAAACGTAAAAAATCACTACTGAAGTGTCATGCTTCACTTAGGATACTGGGGAAGATTAAAATAATTTGACAAATATTGGTTTATTGAGTCTATAGGGAAGCAGGCTTTCTCACACATTGCTGGTGGGAGTTGAAAATGGTACATAGAAAGTACTTTTACAATATCTTACAAAATTGGAGAAACATTTATGCACTTACTCAGCAACCCTACTTCTGAGAATCTAGACAACAAATATATCTGCACACCTGCAAAATAATGTATAAAATTTCATTTACACATGATTATAATAGAAATAGAAAAAACTGTAGTTTTCATTGATAGGCAATGGTTAAATAATTCTTTTATGTCCTCTTTCTAAGAGGTTATGATTCTCGAAGTTCTTTAGAGCTTCTTAATTTTCTTCCACTTTATTTCCATTAAGTTGTGATTCGTTCCCATTTCTTTCATTTACCTTTACTTGCTGACATTTTTCAAATTCTCTGTAGCTCAAGTTTTTCTAATGAAGTTCAGATCTTCATGGCCAATATCAATTTGGCCTCTTCAGTTGAATGAAAAGTGTCATCCTGTCCTAAGTGTCTAGAACAGAACCTACTATTATAGGCAGTCAGACAGGGCTAGGCCCTTGAGGGAGCCTGTATAGAGGACCAGTTGTCTTGTGACCTTGGAAGAGACAGACACCTCCTGCTGTGAGCCAGATCTCAAGACAAGAGACAAGCAAATACATCCACATCCTAAGGATTGATATCCTGAATAGTTCTCTATCACCCTGAAGAAGCCAGGAGCCACCATCCCAACCTCCTACAGGAAGAGTCACTGTTCTTTAAGTTTGCCCACTTGCTAGGTGACTCACTTCCCCGTTTGTTCCTGATTTAATCAATTTTACTTGAGCAATTAATCTTATTGGTTGGCCATAGTTCTGTCCCACCTTATGCCCACCTTCTGAGTTCCCATTTTTCACCACCTAGGACCCATCTCCCTCATGAATTTACTCTATGAAAGTCCCTCGAAAAGACAGAGTCTTTGGCAACCCACTCAGGACCCCTTCTGTCTCTCAGACAGATTTTTTTCTCAATAAATATATTCTGCTCTTAACCTCCATTTTTCCTAAAATTCATTCTTCAATTTTAGAGAACACGAACACATACTGGATGAAAGGTTTCTGCCCTAGTATAAATTACAGGACATTATGGCGGTGGTCTACCCTAACCACCACCTCCTCCCTCCCCTTCAGCCCTGAT
>RJWT010011906.1:0-22875 GCA_004365215.1 Cuniculus paca
ACTTACTTGTGTGGCATATTTGCGTAATAATGTCCCTTTCCTTGGTAGGTTGAAAGAAGTGCATCAAACTACGAAAATCAGAAACAAGGTGAAAGGAAAACCATCCCAAATGTTCGTGTCCAAAATGTATGCCTACTCTGTGTTTCTGGAATTTCAGTGTGGTAAAAAGCAATAGTTTCATATTAAACATTATTGACCAAACTGTCATGCTTTTAAACAAGAAGATGCTGCTCTGCTACACAATATTTTAAATTTTCTAAAAGTTCAAATTTTATAAGTTTTCTGACCTAATTTTTATTATACATATGATTTGAAGCTGGGTCTGGAATGGGCTAAGGGAAGTCATAGCCAGTGGGTTTTGAGACATTTTCGTAGAGGGAAAAAGATTATTGGCTTTCCTATAAACTCTTTCATAAGACCAAATATCTTTTTATTTTTCTATACACTGAACTTTGGGTATTTTTCTGGAACCATTGAATTAGAATTGTTCATACAATTTTGAATTATGCTTCATTCCCGAGTTATGTTTATTAGTACATATTTTCATATAAATTCAGTTTTGCACATTTGTATTTAGTTAGGGAACTGAAAATTACAGATTTCTGCAGTAACCCTCTTCCCTACCACATACACATGCTCTTAAAAAATTTGAAGTCAAAGGGCCAATCAGTAAGACATCTATAATATTAAACAATGTACCAACTATTCAGAAATTAAGGGGTAGATATACTTCTACTGGTTGAAGTTGACAGGATTAAATATTATATCTGATTAGAGAGAGGTACTTGGTATTGTCATAATGGCAATTCTCTGCTCTGTTGTGAAAGTGTGTTATGTTACAGGCATTGCCATTGTGTGGTTACAAATTCACATTAACATTAAGATATGAATATTAGTAGCTTAATAGCTCTTTCCAATTGACAACAATGAGCTCTCAGGCTTCTTCCTTTTCTCTTTAACATCTTGAGACATCACAAAGGCATGTCACCTGTGATGATTAAAGTGCTTATTGATGTGTATTTCTTGGTCACTCTTTCTACACTGTAGCTCCAAAACCTCAGAGCTTACCCTTTTATTTCACTAGGCTGGATGCAGATCCCCTTCAGTGTCCCTCACTTTTAGATAAGATATAGGATAAATTTCCAGTAGCTTAACAGGCAAATAATGATAATGCTACAATGTGGGAGAGAAGAAATATTGGAAGAAATGATGGAAAAAATATCCCCAAGTGTATTGAATAAAACTAACCCATTACTCTAAAAATGCTCACTAAATCCCAACATATTTGGAGAAAATGATAGCAAGATGCATCCTAATAAAATTTTACAAAGCCAATGATAAAGAGAAAAAAATATAAAACTAGCCCAGAAAAAGGCATGTTATATAGAGAGGAATATATAACATATAAGAATAACATATTAATTATTGGAAAAGAGGCAATTGAGAATGCAATAGAGCAATACTTTTATAAAACTGAGAGAAAAAGCAGCTGTCAACCTGTAGTACATACCTCACAAAACATCTTTCAAAAATGAAAGTAAAATTAAGAAATATTTTAGGCATAAATTTGAAAAACATTTATTATCAACAGCCTCACACTGCTAGAAATATTAAAGGAAACTTCAGACAAAGCAAGAAAGATGATGCCAGACACAAATACAAAAATGTCAAAAACACTGAAAATGGTAACAAAGATTTTAAAAATTATTCAAATATATTTTAAACATAACTTATTTTTCATAGAAATATTAACAGTGTAATGTGGAGTTTATATTATTTGTAAAAAAGTACATAAAGACAATGGCAAAAAATCCTGGAGCATAGAAATAGAAATATTCTGTTGTATGATAGTTAGAATATATGTGAGGCAGTGTAATGATACTGAGAATAGAGTATGTTAAATTAAAGATCTATACTGAATCTTGGAGCAACCACAAAATAATGAAACAAATATATATATAATTAAAAGTCAACAAAGAAAGTAAAAAAATTTCAATTGAAAACATTAAGGCAAAAAGTTGAAAAAAAGGAAGAAAAAGTGGGACTATTAAAAAACAAATAGATGGTATACTTAAATCTAACCATGTGGATAATCATAGTAAGTACGATCTAAGCAATCACTATAAAAAAGATTATCAGTCAGGAGAATCTCTTAGCACTGAGTCATAAGAAACATTTTAAATATGTACATGCAAATAGATTAAAAGCAAAAAATAAATAAAGACGCATGTAGACACTAAGGAAAGTGAGTATACTAAGTGACTATATTAGTACCAGAAAATAATATTTCAGAAAAAAATGATTTTAGGAATAAAAAATCATTTTCACATATATAAAGGAGAGAAATTCACCATAAGAACCCAAGAGCTTGAAGGGTTGTAGTGCAAAAATAGAACTTCACAATAACTGAAGTGAAACTGATATAATTACAAAGAGAAATAAATCCACCATTTTGTTGGAGATTTCAATACTCACCTCTCAAGAACAGAACAAATAGAGAGAAAATATACCAGGAAATATTAGATATAAACAACACTATCAAATTACATGTCCTAATTGATATTTATAGTTCCTACCACCAAACAATAGGATAATATGCATTCATTTCCAAGAATATTTACCAAAATAGGCCATATTCCGTAAATGTGAGTAGAACATGAAGCAGATGTAACTTAAATGAAAAGGATGTAAGGCTTCAGATCATACAAAATGTTTTCTGAGCACAATGGAATTATATCATAAATCATTAACAGAGAGCTCTGGAAGATTTTCAAATATATGGATACAAATAGCACATTTTTAGATAAACTAAAGTTTAAAAAATCAGAGGGAAAATTAGAATGCATTTTAAACTGAGCAAGAATGAGATCACAGCACATCAAAATTTGTTGAATATCTTTGAAGCAATATTTGTGGAAAAAATTCTATTGCAAAAAAAGTCTCAAATTCATAACCTGTATTTTCATCTTAACACTAGGAAAAGCAGAGCAGAAAAGTGAAAAGTTAAAAGTTAAAAGAAAGGAAATAAAAACCCAGTGGAAATTAATAAGTAGAAATTGATTGCTTGAGTGAAGTGCTGGGGATTGAACCCAAGGCATGCTAGACAAGTGCTCTACCCCCAAGCTATACAACCAGCCCAGTAAAATTTATTAACTTTAGCCAAACTGATAAGGGAAACTAGGGAAGACAAATAGTACTAATATCAGAAATGAGTGAGGTGATATCCACATATTCTCTTAATTGAAGAGAAAAATTAGGAAATAAAATGGACAATTATCAATCATTTCAACCTTTTAGAAACATAGAATCTTTAAAGATACAATTTACTTCTAAGAGAGAAATAGATAGCTTGAAGTGCCTGGCAACTAGTAAAGATAGTAAATTTATACTTAAAAGCTTCCCTCATAGAAAACTCCAGATCAAATGTCTTTATTGGGAAATTGTACCCAATATTTGATAACCAGGGCCACCTCTACGTAAGAATAGGGATGTGCAGCTATAAAGTCGTGTAGACATGTAGAGTTAATACCAGGTGAAGATGGATGCAGAGATACATGTAATGTATTTAAAAGACAAATAATGCCAGAAATTACTGGTAACTACAAGAGGCAAAAAAGAAAAAAAATTCATAGAGACTTCAGAGGGAGTGTGGACCTGCCTATATCTTGGTTTTAGCATCTAGCCACTAGAATTGGAAGAATAAATATCTGTTTTTTAAGAAATCTAATTTATGAAAAAAAAAAAGAAATCTAGTTTATGGAAAATTGTCGTGGCATAGACAACTAATACAATTCTAAATCAAATTTCAAAGTGCTGGTTTTTTGTAGAAATTGACAAGCAGATTCTGAAATTCATATAGCTATGCAAAAGACCTAAGCTGTATAAAAAAGTTTTGAAAAAGTACAAAGCGAGAGGGCCAACACTACCTGATTTCAAAACTTCTCAAACTTATTTATTATATTGTAAGTCTTTAATGCATCCAAATGAATTGTAGAACTGGGGACCACGTCTTTCTCTCTCTCTCTCTCTCTCTCTCTCTCTCTCTCTCTCTCTCTCGCTGAGACAAGGTCTTGTTATGTAGTTCAGATTGGCCTTGTACTTACTGTGTAGCACAGGCTGGCCTCAAACTCATGGCGATCCTCCTGCCTAAACCTCTTGAGTACTGGGATTAAGGTGTGAACCAACACACCTGGCTTAGCAGCCATATATTTATCATATAAAAAACAACCTAAATAGATTACAGACCTAAATGTAAAATTCGTAAGTACAAAATTTATAAAAGGATACATTGGAGACAACCTCTGTGATCATGTATTAAGCAAAGATTTCTTAGATACAATACCTCAAGCAAAGTTCACAAAACAGAAAGTTCATAGATTGGACTTCAACAAAATTAAAAACAAACAAACAAACAAACAGCTTCTACTCTTGGAAAGAATAGGAATTAAAAATTATGGGAAGAAATATTTGCAAATCAGATATCTTATGAAGGTCAAGTATTTAGAGTATATCTTAAAAACTCAAATCTCAAAAGTACAAACACAAATATTTCAAAAACTGACAAAATATTTAAGAAAACACTTCACGAAATAAAATATACACATGGCTAATAGGCACATTGACATGAAAGATTGACAACATCATTATTCATAGAAAAGTCTATAATAACTAGCAATAAAAATACCTAGAAGAGATGGCTTCAACTGTTCTCAACACAGAGAAATAAATGTTTGATAAAACAGATATACTAATTACCATAATTACGTCATTACAAATTGTATACCTATCTCAAAACATCACTTGCACTACATAATTATGTACCATTATTTGTCAATTAAATATGAAATTTAAAAACCTATCATGAAGTACTATCTATTGGAATTGTTAAAATTAAAGAGTGACTACACTAACTGTTAAAAAAGATGAGAAGGACCTGGAAATCTTATCTACTATTTATGGGAGTGCAAAATGGTACATGAACTTTGGAAATCAATTTGACCTTTTCTGAAGAATTAGACATCCACTGGCTATATTATCCTGACTTTCTACTCTTAGATAAAGAATCTTCAGCTTTATTTTATTTATTTATTTATTTATTTATTTATTTATTTATTTATTTATTTTTTGTGGCACTGGGGATTGAACTCATGACCTCGTGCTTGCCAGGCAGGTGCTTAGGCAACTGAGCTAGATTCCTGGCCCTTTCAGCTTTATTTTAATAGTCTCAAAATCACAAGCAGCCCCACTGTTCATCAGGAAATGAACATATAATACATTTTAATATATCTATGCTATGAGATGCTAGTCAGTGAATGAAAAATAGAAAAAAAATTGATTCATGAATACTAAAATAGTTATTGTGAATGAAAGAAGAAATCAAGTCTTTTTCTACTCCTGGGGAAAAAATAGCATATGTAATGCATAATTCTGCTTACATACAATTCTAGGAAACACAACCTGATGTTTAGTGGTAGAAAGGTTAGTGGTTGCCTGTTGCCAAGTTTGCGTGAGATTATAGGACTATAGCGAGGATGAACAAAGGTGGGGCAAGGGGGTAATAGTTTCTAGGATCTGTATATAATCAAAACTAATGAAAATCAGTTCAATTATAATTCAATAAAGCTGTTAAAAATAAATGTAATGATGATAACCCATACCTAGTATGGTTATTCTCTTGTGCCTTGTGATGACTAAGTCATTTTGGCTTGGATTTTTTTTTTTGTGATAAATGTACTCTTTAAGATACCTAAGGTCCTTCTTGATAATTTGGTTGTCTTGTCCATACCACATGCTCATTTGCTAGGCATATTCACTAAAAGACTGAATCCTAAGAATTACTTGGTTCAATGTACGCTACCATCTCTTTCTCCATCCCCTCCCAGCAGTCTCCATGTCATTGTGCATTACTGTCTGCAATTATTAGCTGTTATTTTCTAATTCAGCATCTAACTCAGCCTTGATCAAGAATAAATCCCAACATAATGCCATTTCTTAAGGTACTAACTTATTTATGTACATTCACATAGCTTTTAAAACTTTCCGTAATAATAATGTTATTTGAAAGATATATAACTCCCCACTCCAATGGGCGATCACACAATTTTACTTCATAATCTGTAAATTAATATTTAAATGGGTTCAATGATTCATCATGCCTAAAGTTCATAAGACCATGAAGACAGATCTCAATCTATAAATGGAATGCTATAAAAGCTTATGGAACTAAAGAGAAGATAACTGGACTGAAAGTGAGTACTTTTGGACTTAAATCTCATCCTTCAATAAGTATATAGGCAAAGATCACTTATTCCACCCACTCAACTATCCATCCATTGGTCTATCCATCTATCCATCGCCTAAAAACTCAACAAATACTTACCTAAGTGTTTGGGCCTAGTGGTGTCCATCTCTAGAGATAACATACTAAATAAAACTTTATAATATTCCTGTCTGCATCATCTTAAGCGACTCAGACATTAGCCAGAGGAAGCAATATAGATGTTAATCATAATTGCATTGTGAACTCTAAAATTACCTCTGGGACAGTGCTACAGAAGTGATGTGCACTTATTTATGAATCTCTAAACCCGAAGTCTTTGTCTTTGTGCTATCAGGAAAGAGTCTCATTAGTAAACACAGCTTCACCTGGGATCTTGAGGAGGAGATAGAGCTAATTGGGCCAACAGAGGTTGCAGTACGCTTGTAGGCAGAGGGAACAGTTAGAAGGGGCTTGTCAAATAGAAGGGCAATGGGACGAGCACATCTCTTCTGAATCTACCCCTGACACTTACTGTTTGACCAGATAGATTCAAACAATCCAATTAGATATTCTGTTCCTAAAGGATAGATGAATGTCTAGATGCTCGTATAACTTCTTAGACCAAATCCCCACACATACTTTCTAACTCACAGGTATTTGAAACAAGTAGTGTGAATCTGTATTTTACAGGCACTCTATTTTGGGCTTTTTAAATTACTGGAACCAGAATTAAAATCTCTGGCAAATTCATGGGTTAGATGAATTTATCTTTAATCTTTTCCAATTGGAAGTCACTGTAATTCAAATTTAGAATTTCTATATAAATATAGTCATACTCTTTATGGTTTTGTGAGTTTTTTCAAATTTCTTAAACAAGACTGTAAATTTTTATGGGTAAATACTGCATTATATACATTTTTTCTCATCTAAAAACAATTGAGTGGATAACAGTAAGTGCTGGTTAATTTACTGATAAATTAACCTTTTTTTGTCGCACAGGAATATTCTTTGTACACTACAATAGACTGCTTTCTCATCGTGATTTTCATCTTGCTGTAAAAAACCAGATTTCTGTACTCAAAAAAAAAAAAACACTTCCTGTGCTAAGAGGAATTTTAACCTAATTTTGAGGTTCATAATGACAAAATCTGCAGTTAGGATTACTTCCATTACATTCCGAATGATTAACAATTTTAATAATGTTAAATTGCTTTTAGTAGATTGCTAAGGGCATCAGGACCAGGATATAAACCGAAGCAGCTGGTCATAGTCACTCATGTTGAAAACATGCGGCTTTAAGTTACATAGTCTCCAAATCAAGTATAAAATTTTCTCAACCAAAGTACTTAGGAAAAAGCACAAGTAAATAGAGTGATATTTCCAAAATATAATTCCCATGCTTAAAACCATATCAATAACTTGGATGCATATGATCAATTTGTCTTAATTATCTGGTGTAAATATCTAGCTTTTTAAAAATTAAATAAAGTGCATCTATCTTTCAAACAACCCAAAGGATTCTACGCCCAATAGATTAATCAAACTTATCAATTAATGATCTTTGGTAATGTCATTTTCTTTAAAAAATAGAACAAGTCAATTTTTAAAGCTATAGTAAAATATATATAAACATAAAACAATATTGTAACCACTTTTGAGAGTACAGTTTTACAGATGTTTTGTATGTTTGCACTGTTTTACTATCAATCTCCAGAACTCTTTTGATCTTGAGAAACTTAACACTGTACCCCTTAAGCAAATTCCCTTTTGTCTATCTTTCTACTTTTGGGAAACTACTACTCTATTTTGTGTCTCTATGAGTTTGACTTCTCTGAACAGCCCATACAAGTAGAATCCATGCATTGTCTTTAGAACAAGCAACTTTTGAGACATTGTTGCTCTGAACATACTTTGATTTGGCTCACAGTATACACAAAAACAACTTTGTAGGGTGCCCTCAATACTGCAAAGATTTTTAATTTTAAAAGCTTTCCCCATATCATATTTCCATACTTCCTTTCTGGACAAAAATTGCATAGGTTACAACTAATAATTTATATAAATTACTACTGTTGGTGTCCTTCAAGAGGAATTTACTCTATCATCGTGAGTCTTTTAACTTTTTATCCTTTCTCCTTACGTCTCTGATTGGAGCACAGGCATACTTGGAGACAGAACAGTTCTCTGACAGAAGGTAATAGACTCATGTTAAGTGGGTGTACAGAATATCTCTAATCCCTAATAACATTGTGAAGACACTGTATCCTTAACTCTGCATTTTTTATTATTTAAGAGAAATAAGTTATCTCAAACATAAATTCTCAATGATTTATCACTTTCTTCAGAGACACTCACATGGACTTCATTTTTCAGGCAGTATTTCTAATGTAAGAATTGTGCTTTCATTGATACATGCATAATATCAGATCACCTGTAGAAATACAGTCCTTTCTTACAGTGGTTTGACTTATAAATTTTTACTTTAAAATGTGAAAATGATATATATTCAACAGGGCCTATATGTTGAGTTTTGAGTTTTGATTTTTGGTCTTTTTTCAGACTACCTGTTTATGGTAAGATGCCATTTTCTGTGCTGGACAGTAGGAGTGAGCCAAAGCTCACAGGCCTGTGCCCATGAGGGTAAACAATCGATGCTCTATCATGTACTGTGCGGCTAAGCTTGGATGTCAAATAGGCTAAATGTGCTAAATGCAACTGCAACTTACAAGAGTTTCAGTTCACAATGGTTTATTGGATACAGAGGAGTATCTGTAAAATCCTGTTATCATTAAATTGTCATTGAATGTAGAGCTGTGTACATATTTCTCAGGTTAGAAACTTTGCAAGTCAATGTAGTAAAAACAGTAACAAGAATTAAGCAAAATCATTGTGTTATAATCATATCCCAGGAAATTTTTTCTTGGAAATGGAAGAAAAGCACATAAAAGATTTTTTTACTAGACTTTCTGTCAAAGAAATAATAAATTTTAAATGTTAGGAAGGTTCATCAGGAGGAATATAGATGTACATGACATGTATCTTTTTGGCAGAAGGAAGCATCAAATGGCCTTTGGACAGTTGTTCAATGCATGCCCACTTTTAAATTCAAATAAAATCAACATTTACTTCAAATGACTGGTATCAATACAGGGCATTTTAGTAGGTACAGTAAAAGAAACACAGATAGCCGAGTCTCAGTCTACAGTTAGCTGAGTCTCAACCTCATTGCTTACAATCTACACTAAATGTACAAGAGAAAGCAAACAAATGTTGTTTGGCAAGATTATTGGTCACTATTTTATTATATGATAATTTAAAAATTATACAAAATCTAATATGCGACTAGCATTTAATAGATTGTTGTATTAGTCAACTTCCCTTTGCTGCGGACAGTATCTGACATATACAACTGAAAGGAGCAAAGGTTCACTTTGGCTCACAGCTTCAGACATTTTAGTGCTGGTTAGCTGTCTCCAAGGCAGCGATGGTGTGGTAGAGGACAGTTACTTACCTCATAGCAACTAGGAAGCAGAGAAAGAGTGAGCTAGAGAAATATATATCCTTTAAAGTCAAAAAGCGTCCCTGAGTGACTTACTTTCTTCAATTGGCCCTAGTTCCTAATAGTTCATTCATCTGTGAACTCATCAATCCATCAATATAGTTAGCATACTCATGAACCAGTCACTTCTTTAGACTTTACCTCTGATCATGTGATTATCTGGGGGGACATTTTAGATGTAAGCATATCAATTTTTAACAAGTACTTATATATATAAAATAATAAAGATGAAAACATTTATTCTCAAAAAGCAGGGAAGGGTGCAATTAATTTTGCTTGATGAATCAAAGATTACTGATATTTGATTCAAGTTTAGAAGAATATCATATTGAAAATGAGACACTTTCTTTTTAGGAGGAAGTACAGAACGTTTTTGAAGGGCATTATAGACATAAGCAAAGTAATGAAGGGGTGTAAAAGTGAATGATATATTCCAGGAATGCCACATGATCTAGTAGGACTGTCAATCAAGATGTATTGAGAGGTAAAGATTTGATAACTGGTTGAAACAATTTTGTATAGAATTAGGATTCTTCAAGGAGTTTAGATTCTGTTCTCTAGGCTTGGGAAAGTATTTGCATTTTTAAAAATGGAACAATGATTTGATTTTACTTGTGTTTAGAAACATAATATTGAATAGTGTTAGGATGCATAGGAACAGAGCAACTAGAAGACTATGAAAATGGTCTAGACAAGAGCTGTCAAGGTCTTAATATTAGGTTCTACAATCAAAATAATGAATGAAATGAGAAAATATGAAATAATAGCCTACAAATCCTAGGACACTGGGAAATAACTGCATGGGTACATTTGACAAACAAAATAAGGCATTTAACCTGGGTTACCAGAGAGAGGTGGAAATGAGACATACTAAACCTAAAGAATATGAGCAAGAGGAGACAGACGTGCAAACAATCTGAATTTCCCCTTTGGCCTTATGTCCAGCCAAGAACTTTGACTACGAATGATTTCAAGGCAATGGTAACCTATACTTAGAGTAAGGGACCAGATTTTATGTTGCCTGGCATACTCCTTGTACTGCAAAAGCCACGAGATAGCCATAAACTGATTGCAATCTTACTAAGAGAGTAAACACCTACATTTCCCCTCAGCAACAGGGCATCGTTCCTGAATTTCCCTTAAACTGTATTCTCAATGACAGCTGCCAGATTCAGGCTGGTTTCTCAGGGAAAACCAGAGATTGTGCTCCTGCAAACCCGGACACTTTAAGAAAATGTCAACTAAGCCTTTGTCAGGCCTCAGGCAGAACTCCTGTCTTATTTTGCACTGTTAAAAGTTACACATTTTCTAATATTTAAGTGGTAAAAATTGGGATTTTTTTTCTTTTAGTGAAACATAAATAAGTGAAGTTAATGTATCGAACCACTCCCTGACAGGGGTTTTATGTTTTATTTTCCTTACAGCACTTGCCACTATTTTTTCAATGCATTTGTCAGAGTACTTACTGTTTTTCTTGCTCCATTAATGTAAACTTTATAAGTATATCTATCCTACCTTCTTGGAGCTGCTGACACAGCAGTCCATGACACATAGGATGATCAATAAATAATTTTAATGAAGGCATATCCTAAGACGAAAGGATATGCCTTCCAGATTAGGTATATCCCAATTAGGTATATCCAGATATACCTACCAGATTAGGGTAGATCTGGATTCTGAGAAGCTGGTTAAAAATTTGGAGCAAAAACTTGTTCTTTCTTATGTATTTTTTAATTTATAAATTTCTAATTCTTTTTTTTTTTCTTAGCACTGGGGATCGAACTCACAACCTCACACTTGCCAGGCAGGTGCTTATGCTGCTGAGCTAAATCCCTAGCCCTAATTTCTAATTCTTTACTAGGCACTATGCGGGGCACTATCTTGAATGTCATAAATGAAATCAAGTATCCTGAGAATAATCAGGGAGAGTAGAACAATATATTATGTAAATAATACCTATGCTAAATTATTAGGATTTTGTTGGAAATTTTAGTGGCTGATATACTGATACTTTTAAGTAATGTTTGATTATATGACAAATAAAAAAAATGAGCATTGAGTGATTACAATATGCTGCATAATATGATACAATTTCTATATGCTCTGTAATATAGGTATTATCCCCCTTTATCTAAAGGAAAATGGGTATTTACTCAATATGTGTGTAATCATAACTCTTCTAAAGGATATGTGAAATCATATTCACAAGAGCTTTACTCACAAGAGCTAAAAACTGGAAAGAACTCAAGAGGATTGAAAAATATACCAGGATAATCATACAATGAAATGCCACTCAGTAAAAAAGGAGTGAAGCAATGATACACTGAAACATGAATGAATTGCAAAAGCACTATTTTGAATAAAAGAAACTAGCCACCAATTTTTGCACATAATGATTATGTTTGAATGAAGTTCTGTAGAAAAGGTTAAATAAATCAATCAGGAAAATAGAAGAATGATTTCAGTGAAAAGTTTGGTGGGAAGATTAACTGTGAAAGAAGTTCTGGGCAGTCCCTGATTTTTAAGGTGTGGATAATATACTATATCTTATTAGACATTTTTTGTCATGCTGGTGCATTCATTTGTTGAAATTCATCAAGTAATGTACACAAAATTTGTACATTTTAATGTAGATATATGTTACTGGGAAAGTAAAATAAATATTGAACTTAATTGATGATATACCTGGATGACTATTTAGGGGCAGTGCATACTCACAATAGTAACTCGTTTTGAAATTTATCAAGAAATGTAAGAAATTGAAAAAATAAATAACATACAAAGTCTACAATAGATATTGTGAAATGGAAAGATAGAAAGAAACTGCTCAAAAGGAAAGAACAACTGGGATCGGTGAAAGGAGAAAAGAAGGATGGGAAAAGAAAAAAAACATGTATGAAAGATAGCTAAGATAGTTATACTACTGATATCTTTTAGTTTATTAAAAATGGTTTGTGCTTATATTGCCTGATCAATTATGGATGTCTATATCTTGTAATCTGATCAACTACTTGGAAGATCACAACACACAATATACTAACCATTGTTAATTTCCCATGATCTTGCTTTGAAATTCTGTATCTTTTTTTTTTATTTATTTAAAAATAATTTTAAGGCAGACCACAGGGAAAGAGAACAAGAAGTCACCAAGAAGCAAGACCTCCCTGCAAATCAGCACCAAGCACGTGCTGCTGTGGGGACTGACAGATGCCAGCCTTTTCCCGTGAGCCAGCACCATTCATGGACTGTGGAGGAAGAAAGCAAGAAGTTACCAAGGAGCAAGGCTTCCCTGAGAATCAGCACACCGTGCGCAGGCCACTGGGGGGAGAGCTAGATGCCAGCCCTTTCCTGTACATGGGCTGGGAAACAAGAAGAGCCATCTCCCCTTCCCCCATTGTAAGTGACACAGCCTACAATGATAGCTGTCAAGGTTAAACACAATTTAATGCTGGTGGTGTTTAGTGTTTCACTGAAATTTTAGGTCTAAAGCCAGTAGTCTGATCATCTATTCAGAGGATAACAATACACAATGTAGCATCTATGGGGGATCTCCTTCTGAAGGTGGCAGCCATTGTTAATTCCCTATCCTCTTGTTTTGAGGTCCTGTATCATTTTCATTGTTTTGTTGGATTGGGTTTTATTTTACTTTATCTTGTTTGATCTTGTTGTATCTGATGGCATGGGTAGCTATTTCAAAGATAACAAGATATATGACGGTAGCCACTTTGGATTTACACTTATCTTGTTATGAAGTATTTTATTACATTCGTTACTTGTTTTTATTGGTTGTATTCCCTTCTGTCTTGTTTGATTTTTACTATGTCTGATGGTATGGGCAGCTATTTTGAAGACAACAAGAGGCATTATGGAAACCATTGTTGATTTCCTATATCTTGTTTTGAAATCCTGTGTCACTTACACTGCTTTGTTTTGATTGGCTTTATTCTTTTTATTTGACTTGGTTTTATTCTCTTTTAAGGAAAAATAAATAAATAAACAAATTCATTAATTTTAAAAAGGAAATGTGATACATAGGTGAATAGCCCAAGGATGAGTCAGTGAATAGATATGTTTTCACTCTACAATTATTCCAACTTTTGCATGCACATGAATATTTTCATAATAACATGCTAGAAAAATAATACAAGGATTTACTAAAGTCTTTAATACTGGAATTGTTATATAAATTCTGCATCAAGAATCCCTTCTGACTCTCCCAAGCAGAATTAATCCCATGCTA
Organism: Cuniculus paca; assembly: GCA_004365215.1. Classification (NCBI taxonomy): domain Eukaryota; kingdom Metazoa; phylum Chordata; class Mammalia; order Rodentia; family Cuniculidae; genus Cuniculus; species Cuniculus paca. The sequence goes on from RJWT010011906.1 coordinate 14,059, forward strand.
TTCTCTATGACTACGAGGCGTAGAAAATTATAGCAAGCAAGAATGACTTGGAACTTTCTCCCATTACATAGTTATGCTTAAATATGTTACTTAAGAGATGAATCAGTATTTTTGCTTTATGAATCATTTATTTCAACCCTGATGTGGCTATTTAGCAATTTGTCTTATATGAGAATTAGTTACTTTAACAGATATTGCCAGTATGAGGCTATTCACTTGTTGGCACTGAAGATTACTTGCATTTTTTTCTGTTTCCACATTAACACACTGTTTTGTATATAACTGGTGCCCCCACATCCTGTGTTAACCCAAATTGAATTATGGTCAATACTAACCACTTTTACACAAATGTGTCCTTCTAGTCAGCTTTTGTAATTATCTATGCCCCTTTCTGACTATGTAAGAAAAATAGATCTGGAGATTGTGATTAAAATAGTAATTCTGATTTTTATGGCTAGATCTGCTGCTCAGTTATTGGATTACGTATTGGATTATCATGTGAGACATAATGGGTGATCATATGTGTTGTGATAATATATTTTTATCAATTCTTAACTATGTAGAAGTACTTTACCAACTGCTTTCTTAAAAAGCTGCCAGGTTTTATTTTAGACTATTTGAAATAATTTTACTTAAAAACACTGGTTTTTGTAAGATCTTGAGGACCTCACTGTAGAGGCAACCACAGTAACCTCCTCTCTGAATTGTTGATGAGTATACTTGAGTTGTCACTGAGATGACCTTTAACTTTAGCAGTGCTCAGTTTGTGAAATATCTTATCAAGAATAAAATAGTTCAAGTATGTAAACACCCATGCTTATCATAATGACAATAGGAATAATCTTTTATTAAACTGTGATTATAAATCTGAGGAAAGCAAGAGTGTGTTAGTGAAATAGAATTTAATTCTGTATAGAACTAAACCCAGAAGGTTTGCTAATTATGTATTTGCTTCTCCTACAGATGATTGTGTCTAGAATATATATATTAAAAAAGAATATAGACTCTGTCCTTGAGGAGCATATTTCAGTGTCTGGGGAGAAAATAGTTACTCTTATGGATAATAAAATATGTCCTATTACTACAATCAGGAATTTTCTGTTCAACTCACAATTTTCATAGAAAACAACTTTTCATTAGTTGAAAGTTTAAGCATATTTTTAGAACTTACTTTCAAAATAGATGAAAACTCCTATTTGCTTATAATTCTGTCTCTGAGGGATAGTTTAGGGAAAAGTAATACCTGTCTTGGAGCACAGCCCTAAATTGAATTAGAAGTTGTCTTCGTCACTTTTCTTCATTGCTGAGACAAACACCCGACACGCAAAATTAGGCAAGAAAAGGTTTATTTAGCTTACAGTTTCTGGAGATTTCAGTCCATGATCAGCTGGCTCCAAAGCAAGGTGGCATGGCACTGGGGCAACACTTCAAGGCAGCAGCCAGAGCAAAAAGAGGACAGCCGTTCATGGCGGCTGCATGCGGCCAGAGCAAACCGCGCCAAAGAGGGAAAAACGCGCCAGTTGTGACCTTACATTGTACGTGGGCTCCACCCCTGGGCGGGTGCAGCCCTCACACCGCCATTCCCAGTGCTACACAACAAATCAATCATAAACGTTAGATTCAGATGCTTCCATGACTACATGAGGCTGGCGGGGGGGCATCTATATATAAACTGTAACAGAAGTTGTACTCACAACATCTGAGAAGTGGTACTGAGGGCTCGGAGGAACTCATGATGGGAGAAACAAAAGGGAGGAGAGGAAAGTGGTGGTACACACACATGTTTAGTAGTCAACTAGAAGGAATATTGATTAAACGGTTTTATTTTCTTATATGATCATTGATCAGTACCAAAAACACTGGCAAATTGTCACATAAATGTATCATTTCAATGAAGTTGAATATATTACTTTTCCATTTATGTAAATCCTGAATCTACTAGAGCAATGATGGTGAACCTTTTAGTTTTCAGTGTTATAAACAGCCTGCTGTGGCACATGTGCCAAAGGTTCAACACCACTCTACTACATTATTTTTATGAAATGGTAATAATCTCACAGACATCCAAATAGAGCTATTTCTTAGTGATTCATTATTAATTTAGATTAATGAAATAATTCAAAATTAATGTTTCTGGAGGTGTAACTAAGTGTTAACATGTTTGCTTAGCATGCAAAAAACCCTTGGTCTGATTCACAGTACCACACACAAAAAATCAAAAACAGATTTAAAATATTACAGTAATCTCACAAATAGACTCAAACGCACTGGCTTTGGTTCTCATTTAGTGTTGGTGAGTCAGTAGAACATAGTGAATAAGAGTATCATGTGTGCCACTAAACTCCTTGATTTCTAAGTCCATCTGGGCACTTAATAGCTATGTTAGCCTGAGGTAATTTACTTCTCAATAACTTAATCTCCTCATCTCCAAAGGAATATTTAGCACTGATAATATTCTCATGGGGTTTATATGAAGATGCAAAAAGTATATATTATATGTGTTTTTATGGTTGATTCATTGTATCAACTTGAGAAGATTAGAAGTGTAACTAAGAGACTCGGCAAGGAACCAGGATCCTTATTTTGCAACTATCCTCATCCTTGTGCAAGAGGAGGGTGCAGAGATTTTGTGAGTGCTACACCCACCCTGGAGGGCAGGGGTGGCCTGTGTACAATACAAGGGTGAAGTGGCTCCCCTCCCACTGTTTTGCTCTGGCTGCTGCCTTGAAGTGTTGCCCCACTGCCTTGCCACCCTGCCCTGGAGCCAGTTAATTATGGATTGAAACCTCTAAAAACTGTAAGCTAAATAAGCCTTTCCTTCCTTCATTTTTGGTGCCAGTGTTTTGTCCCAGCAATGAGAGAGAAAAGTAACCACTACATGTGTGCATATAATATCATGTGCCTCTTTCTGCTCCATATTTCCTGACATGCAGTAAATAATTGTGGAATAATATGTGTCACACATATAAAGATACCAATTTTACATATATATGCATATATGCACATTATGTATGTACATACATTAGAATATTAACTGACACATAGGTAAACACTTTCTGTAATTATTCATTAGTAGTAGGCAATGAAATGAATAAAAATATCTTTTAATATTTTATGCAAACACTGTAATTTCATATTTTCATTTTTTTTCCCCCGGCACTGGGGGTTAAACTCATGACCTCATGCCTGCCAGGCAGGCACTTAGGTCATTGAGCCAAATCCCTGGTAATATTTCCATTCTTACCACTTCTGTATTTAGTATTTTTTAGCAGTTTAAAATAATGTACATTACATTGCATGGCTAATGATTTTAAATATCAGTTACACCATCATTAAAACTTATAAATTTAAATTACTAGTGCCAAACTTTCCCAGCAAGCTTTGATATAAATATCTACCTATTTGTGTAATCTACCTATTTACACTTAAATATACCCTATATCTACTTTGCTAGTTTTTCCTTTAACTATCACCACTATCTATCCAGTTGGTCAGCTCCAAATTGTAGACTCATCATTGATCCTTTTCTCTTACATCTCAAGGCCCATCAATCCATGAGCAAAATCTTTTTGAATCTACATTCAAAATATGGTAGGCAAATTCACACAGCTCTCACATTCCCACTACTATTTTGGTGCAACCTACTAGTAACTCTCAGATAGGCTTTCTAGATTGCAGTCCATATATATCTATCTCTATCTCTGTCTCTATCTCTATCTCTATCTCTATCTCTATCTCTATCTCTATCTCCCTTCCAATTTCTCTCTATTAGGAATTACAATACTTTAAAACCAACATTCAGAACATATTATTTCACTGCTCAAAGCCTTCTTACAGTTTTCCATTGCACTTAGAATAACATTTTAACCTGTGAATGCCTAATTGATATAAACCCTGGGCCATTCTTTCTGTAGGCCTGTACCTGGTTCCAGCCTTTCCTTGCTCTGGGAATTCCATCAGTCTTCCCTCTGAATTCTGTCTGCATTCCTTTCCCCTTGTTAGCTGAACTCCTGACTCATTCTTTTCTCTCAAGTCTCAGCTCAAATGTCAACCCAGAACTCATTAACTACAAAATACTACTTTCCCAATGCCTTATTTTAGTTATCTTCATAACACTTATTATTAATGACATATTTAATATTTATTTGTTTGTTTAATATTTATCTCCCTAGTAGAATATAAATTAAACTCTAGGAGGCCAGGCACATGTTTTATTTAATGCAATGGCCTACTGCCTAGTGAAGTCTCTGGCCCATGGTAGATGGAAAACAAATATTTAATCAAAAAATAAATAGATGATGGGTCTATTCTAATGTCTTTGAGATCATCCCAAAAACAAAGAGTTTTGTTGAAGTGATGGTATTGATTATGGTTAACAAAATACTGAAACATATTACCTATTCTTTCCTAGCCAAAATTTATTTTTCCTGTAGATCTAGATTTATGTAATGATGAAAAGTTGAACTGACTTGTAAAAATAAATCCATAAAATGGAGTGATTTATTCCTTATATTCCACAGTCATTTTCTCTAGATTAAATTGAAAGTAATTAGAAAAAAGTTTCAACAGAGGGATGCATGACTGCAAAATATTATTCTTTTTTCTTTTGGTCTATGTACTGAAGAAAACTTATACCTCTCAATGTTAATTATTTTTCAGTGTTTAATAACAAGTCATGATTTCTATACAACTTTTAATTTTTAGATCAAGATTTTAGTAATATTGTAGTGGGCTATTATTTGTTAATGTAATTATTATATTGAGTTTGATCAAGAAAGTGCTTCAAATATCTTTCCATCATTGGATGTATTAATCCACAGAACATCCACCTGTATTTTGCAATTTGATTTACAAGCTTTGATGATCTATCCTTTGGAAAGCAATGTTGCAAAAGGGGAGATGGCAATCAAGACACCAAACAAATCACACACACATCTGCCTTGATTTCATGCACAATTGTCACAGTACATAGGAGCTAAGAGAGTAAGATAATGCAGGAAGATAGATGGGAGATTAGAAAAGTGTCATCACTCATTTATGATTTTATTCTCTTTCTTCAGAACACAAAGAAAAAAATCATCTCTTTATCTTGAACTCAATAAAGCAAAATCTAAATAATGTCACCACATGAATGAACATGATATCATAGAAGTCAGTACAAAATGGATTGAAGAATAACCCCAGGGGAAGGAGAGCTAGATTATTTTACTGAATCACATAAGGTGCATATAAATATTTCACACAAGCATATTCCCTTGAGAGATAGAGATTCTAATCTGAGATTTTCAAATCTTCCTTAAACTCATTAGGTATGTGATATTGGGATGTCACTTAACCTCAAAGGTGTGAAAAGTCATAGCCTCAGGTCTTCAGACAACTAGCCACGGTCTTCGTATGACTGTTTGATCATTTTACATTTCAACTTTATTGAATAAATGTTAGGAATTTTAAAATATTGTGATATGGTATGTATATCTTATTAGACAAAAGACTACCAAAATAATCTTTAATAGAGCTGTAATTCTTACGGCATTTTATTGATGATTACTAGATTGCAATAGATGCTTTATAGCTCACAATCATTATGGGAAATGAATATAATGACATATGAGAAAAATATATATTGAAAAGAATAAATAAGACATATATTTATGCTGAGGAGATATTTTGTTTTGTTTACTGTTACTTAACAGAAAACGTTCTATTTTTTAAAGGTGTCAAGTGACAATCAAAGGTATATAAATTGATTAAATTTTCTCAAAGAACTGATTCTAATTTCCTGTACATACTTTAAAAAAGGAAAAGACAAAAGTGTCATCTCATATTAGGAAATGTTCTGAAGCAGCCTATTATTAATAATTAATTTAGAATGCTTTGTCAAAACATTGGTCACATGTTTGCTATTAGCATGAGCTTAATTTGTGCTTTCATGTGGAAATCTCAGATTTCTGCTTGATGCTGCATTCCAAGACAATGCTCCAAGAAAGAGGAGAGTTGGGGGGAAGAGGTAGTAAGGAATGTCTAATCATTTTAATTATCATTTAAAGTAAATGACACTCAAACAGAAAATGTGAGAAAAATAGATTAAAATAGAGCAATCGCTCACACAGATAGACATTTTTTTCCATTGTCTTTCAAAACCAGTGTACTGCAGATAGGTAAGAACTCAATTAGTTATATAATTAAAGCACTTACTCAAATTCTTAGAAAGTTATCAGAAATATGGTGTGCAAATGATAAGCTTACTGTGCCTTTTGTGTAATACCATACTTGTGGGAGTAAAACACCAATTTGAAACCCCTCCAAAAAATGGAAGAAAAGAAAAAACCAGTCTTTCATTGTATTTTCTATCCTTCCTCATTTATTCACATTCACTTTTGCATTATCCCTATCTCTTTAAAAGTATACCTAAATAAACATGATCATTTACGATATTTCAATATTATGACCGTTTGCTGGATATGAGGTTGCTTAAACAGTGTCGCACTTGAAGTAATGAGACACAGATCCAAATTGCGATCAATGTAAAGCAAAAGTTATTTTTTGCTTTTTAAAAAATTCATTTTATTATTGGAGGCTCCATTTAAATTATGACTGTGCTATTTATGTGTACATTTTAATAAATATATGTTTTTTAATCTGAGGCTCATAGAGAAAAATGATGCCTATCATAAAATTATTGTTTTTAATAAATGCAAAAACATCTGTGATGCTGCCAATAGCATGGGAGAATAGTAAATATTAATTGAATCTGAAAAAATGTATAATAGCATTAAAAGAAATTCAAGTCACTGAACTAGGACACTAACTTTCTAAGCTACTAGAACAACTTGAATATGGAAACCCTGCCAATAACCCTGACATAATTCAAAATAAAAAAGATATAGAAAGTTGGATAACATACAAAAAAAAATTCTATTACCTTCTTTTCAAAGAGAAAACAGTGGGTTTCATGTACAGTCAATCCATAAGCTCGGCATCTCTCAAAAGAAAAGTCATACAGCAAATTGAACACATGCTTTGTGAGCAATTTGAGAGAAGAAATGGTGATGACCAAAAAATGTTGAATATGCGTAGAACGTACAGTTTTGACATTGGCTGGTCTCTTTCACATGTTTCATAACTTAGCAGGCAAAAACCCTATGAACATGGTTGATTTCAGTCAAACATTTGTAAACAATTTACTAACATTTCTAGGGGCTTTAATGTAGTGGATCTGAACAATGGTATGATAAATTGGATTTCTAGCTCATTTCAGCATCTTACCAATAAAGGGTAAGCTACTGAGTCCATATCTATGGGAATGGAAGATACACCAGTTTACAACAGTTCTTTGTATCTTATTCTTGCTATATGTAAGATTTTACGTCAATGTTTTCAATAAGAAAATAGAAGTTCTTCCTGGCAAGTCTATGTTACTTAAAATTTATGTGTTGCAAGACAGTAAATGAATGACGAATCACATCAAATTCAATGGCGCAAGCTGGGACAGCGTGAAATGACAGCAAGAAGATTCAGAATGATTTGGTTAGTTAGAGTAATGGTCCTCAAGTGATTTTTTAAATGCAGTAGATATAAATTCATTATTTTTCATTGACATTTAGAATGTCATTTATATGACTTGTTTACATTTAAAGAGGTCTCTGATTATGTTCTGGGCAATACAACTTAGAAGGTAAAGTAATGGAAGTTTTTTAAAAAATTAAATATATTAAATACTATGGATATAATTTTCATATGAAAGATAAAAATTAAAGTCATTTTTTTCCTACATGCCATGTTGTTTCCACCCTATCCTAGCACCCCAGGAAATCTCTTATGTCAGATTTCTATGCATTCTTGAAGTTTTCTTACTTATTTGTATTAGCAAGAAGTACCTGGTGTTCTGTGCTTTTGCTTTTCTTCTTATGTAATTTACATAAATGATGCATATTCATTATTGACAATAATAGTTTTATAGCCTGGCTGAGTAATAAAGTATGTACACATATCATGTGACTGAATATTTAAATGTTTCAAATTATGCTAAGAAACATTTTCATAAAAGAATTTTCTTTCTTATAACCTTGAAGAATATATTTTCATTATTATACAAGGATAACAATATAGGTAGGCTATGATTTTTGATATATCTGAAAATTAGAAGATATTTATGGTGATTACATTTATGACTCCATGTTCTTGGTTTACAAAATAAAAATGGAACAGAGAATACTTGCAAACTGTACAAAAGTTTGCCTATTTACTACATTTGACTAATCATTTGCTCCCTCATTTTCTTTTCTTTCTGCACACTCACACACACAAAAACATATAATTTTTTTCTTTGCTCTTTATTTGTAAGCTGTGTTTGCCATAGCCCTTTACCGCTAAATGCTTCAGAAAGTTTTATCCAAGAATAGGGACCGTCTTTCATATAAAGACAATTCAGTTATTGATTTCAGTGAATTTAAGTTGAGATACAATATTTTTTTTAGATCTACTATTGTATTGCAAAGGTTGACTCAAAAATACATTCTTTCTACAATATGGGATACAGGCTTCTTTCAGGTATTGCCTTTGGTTGTTATGCCTTTTTGTATTTCTTTGATCTCTAGGAGTTCAACATCCTTTCTTTGTTATTTATGACATGGACATTTTGAAAGAATGTAGCCAATTCTTTTTTTTTTTTCCTTATTAGAACATTTCACAATGTGTGTTTCTGTTTTCTTGGGAATAGATTCCCTTTACCCATTCTCATAGGTTCTGGTGTAGTGTCCTTGTCAGAGTATCACATATCAGAGTCACAGTTCCTAGTCTATGGGGTCTGCTGTAACA
>RJWT010011907.1:0-23098 GCA_004365215.1 Cuniculus paca
AAAGTATTAAAAATGAAAGTCCCAATAAGTAATTCGTGAGCATTAATTGTGGTATGTCAACTTAACTGGGTTAAGAGGCATGTAGCAGATTAGTCTGTCACACTTTTGGTTATTATCTGGGTGGATTATGAAGGTCTCCCTGACCTTGGATATTACATATGGTGTAGTCCTTGGCCCCTTTGTCTCCAGCATTACTGTCGTCCTCTGCTTCTCGGCTGCCACAAGCTAAGCAGTTTTCCTCTGCCATGTGCTTTTGGCCATTATGTTTCTCCCTTAGAGCAAGCTGATCATGGACTCAACTCCCTGAAACTATAAACCAAATTAAGTCTTGCCTTCATGTTGTGGTTGTTGAGTATTGTGTCCCAGCAAAAGGAAAGCAGACTAATACTTAATCTTGCTATTTAGAGATAACCACAACTAATGTTTTGGTTTTTTTTTTAGTCCTTTAGCCATCTAGGTAGAAAAATTGTTGAAATCACACTGTATATTTAATTTAATAAGTAAAACATGATGATTCACAAGTTATAGATACAAGATTAAACAGTTTGTTTCTTGCTCCTGGGTACCAAAAACTACTCAGAAACTTGGGTAATTTAATAAAAAGAGTTGAACAATATTTTCTATATAAGATGATTAGACAATTCAGATTAGAAAAATAATCGCCTCTAATCTCAATTCCTACAGATAATCAAATATTAACATTTTGGTTATTCTTTTAGAATTATTTCCATATATGTAAACTTTTGCTTTTTTTAAACCATTGTTTGTATTTTATAACTTTTTATTTTTTTGTGATACTAAGAATTGAACTCAGGGCTTCATACATGCTATGCAAGCACTGAGTTATATCTCTAGCACCCTTCTACATTAAAATTCTGTTTTGAGACAAGTTCTTCTTATTAAGTTGCCAATGCTTTGAACTTTTCATACTCCTTCCACTGCCTCCTCAATAGGATTGCAGGAACAAATGACCATGCCCACCTATAACTTTTTGAATTTAGGAATACATTGTTAAAAATTGTTCCATACTTGGGAGGCTGAAGCAGGAGGATCGTTGCGAGTTTGAGAACAGCCTGAGCTACAAAGTGAGCTCAGGGCCAGCCTGAACTGCATAGTGAGACCCTGTCTCAAAAAGACAAAAAAAAAATTTTTTTTTCCATATATAGATCAATGAAATTTTTAAAATGGCTACATATACTACATTTATGGTCTTATTTTTATTGATAAAACTTCTGTTCATGAATAATGCTGTACAAGTAAGGGACTCTGATGCTTTTATCCTTGAGATACAGTCTCATTACTTATATAGGATAAATTCTTAGAAGGGCAAGTTTTGGACATAAAAGTATACAGTATTGGGTTGAGGATACAGTTCCACGGTAGAGTACTTGGTAGAATGTACAAGGGCTTGGGTTCAATCTTCAGCATCACACGTACACACAAAAAGTATATTAATTTTCATGACCTTTATACATATGGTCCCTTTGCCTCCTAGAAGGTACTAACATTGATATTAACAGGGAATGAGAGGACTAACTACCCTATTTGAAATCAATATGAGGTGTGTTCGTTTTTATTTTTGTATACTTTTTGTGTGTAGTATGAATTACCTTTTATTTTTTTACCCATCATTCCACAGTCATTTTTATAAAATTCAGCTTAAATGTTCTTTATATATTAACAACATGAAGTGCAGATATTTTATTATTTAACTTTTTTAACACAGATTTCAGTGTAATTTTAATTAATAACATAGGTGAATTATGTTACCAAGTTGGATTTTGTCTTACTTTTCTCATTTTTGAGACAAAATACTTAGTACTCAGAGTTAAAAGGGTTTATTTAGCTCACAGTTTGTAGAGGCTTCAGTTCATAATTGACTAGTTCCAGGCAGGGTGGTATGGGAGACAGGCATCACAGAGGAGAAACTGTTCATGGCAGGCAGAAGGCAACAAAGCAGCAAACAGCAAGTGACAATTTTAGCTCTCTTTCTGTCCCTTCTGTTTTATCTAGGGTACCTGCCGTTGGCAGGTAGCACTCACCCAGGGTGGGGTACCCTTAATCTTACCCAGAACTAGGCCAAACCAATCAATGGACTAATTTAGTAATCACACACCCTTGACCCCAGCATCAGACATTGTAGATCCAGGGAGCTCTGAAAAGCCCCACTTATGACCACAGGAGCCTTTAGGGAGGCATCTGGAAATAATGCATAACAGTTATCCTTTAATAGTTTTTAAAAACTCAAGATTATGCATAAACATTCATCTACACTTTTTCTTTGAGTTTTTGTAGTTTTAGTTTTTGCATTCCAATTCTTAAGCCATCTGGATTTTATTTTGGTTTAGGTTGTGAGGTGGGGCTTGTTATTTTTCTAAAAGGTTTATGACTCAAAACTATTAAGTGAATTGTATTTTCCCTGTGATTTGGTTGGTATAAGTCATTTAGATGCAGTAAATACTGAGGTTCTTTAGTACTAAAATATCTTAAATTGCTACTTTGATAGAGCAAAACGTCTTTGATAGAGTAACACACAGTGCTCTTACTGTTTAAGTAGCAATGCTGAAAAGAACTTTACTCTTTTGTTATTTAACTGCTTATGAAGTAAAGCACATCCGTTTGCATAAAGTGAAGAATGCGGCTAAATAGTAGAAGCCAAGTCAGCTGCAAGGAAACATCACAGAGCTAAGTTTCAACTTCAGGCTGAAGAATCTGCTTAGAACATTGAGTCCTCTATTTGAGCTTAAACTTTAGTTCATCTAAATCTTTACTTCCTTTTTATTAGACCCCCAGTTGTTAGCATTGGTAAAGAATTTTCCGTATTATTTAGTGCAAACTTACTGAAAAATCAAATGTGTTCCAATTGTGAAACGAGTTAATACAAAAAGTAATCTAAATTTTTTTGAGGCTAACATTTTGTTTTGGTCTGTAAGACTACTTTAAATGTCTTACCACTTGGTTTGATTGCTCCTAAGAATAGTGGAAATCAAATTTGATGATTTATCTATGTAAATTAGCATAGTGGTTCCTTAGTAATCCTGGGTTTTACAGCCATGGATTCAAACCACCACAGATCAGAAATACTTTGGAAAAAATAGTTGTCTGTACCAAACAGGTATGGAATTTTTTCCTTGATGTTTTTTCCTAAACAATACAGTTTAACAACTATTTATATTGCATTTACGTTGTATTAGATACTGTAAGATGATTTAAAATATATGAGAGAATATATACAGGTAATATGCAAATACTTTGCCATATTCTGAAGGGGCATGAGCATCTACATGTTTTGAAAAGAGGGTTGTATCCTGGAACTAATCCTGTGTAGGAATCTGTGTGAAACCTATGTTCTGTTCTTGTCCTAGTAAAGTGGTATACTTAACTTTTCATTTTTACCTCTATAAAAAAAATTAAGAACAACCCACATCTGATGGTCCAGTGCGTGTAATTCTAGCTATTGAGAGGCTGAGGCAGGAGGATTATAAGTTTGAAGATAGCCTGGACAACATAGTGAGACCCTATCTCAAAATAAAATTTTAAATAGGGCTGGGGATATAGCCCAGTGATAGAGCACTTGCCTAGCATACATGAGCCCACGGGTTCAATTCCTAGTACTAAAGGAAAAAAAATTCAGAACAGCTTACCTTTATCCTTTTTCATTTTTGGCAACCTTATGAATTTTTAAGGAAAAGGTTACTTTTGCAGAGACCAACAGTGAATTTTATTTTGGTTTAAAAACGTATGTATCCAGGTCTTCTTTAGATGTTCTCTTGTTCCAAGTAGTAATTATTCATGCATTCATGTTGTGTTAGAAAGGTTCAAGAATCTGTATGTATGTATGTATGTATGTATGTATGTATATGTCTTTTTTGAGACAGGGTCTCGCTATGTAGTTTAGCCTGACCTTGAACTCACTATGTAGCCCCAGCTGGCCCTGAACTCACGGTAATACCCCTGCGTCAGCTTTCCAAGTGCTGGGATTACAGGCATGTGCCACCACATCTGCCAGGGATTCTTTAAATATTCACTGAGATTATGAAAGTAACCTAGGAAATTTTTATCAGTGAAGCATTTATTAGCACTCAGTACTTCCCATCTTAAAACAAACAAGCAAAAACAAACTACTGTTTTTAGGGATTCTCTTAGATTGGAAGACTTTTTTCCCCTTGCGAATGTATATATCAGTAATTTCAAATAGAAAATCCTGTTTCATTTTTAGGAGTTTGTATATGAGTGTAGTAAAAAGTACATAGCACAAAAGTTACTTTTAAAGCTATTTTTTAAGTATATAATTTTGTGGCAGTAAGCATAGTCATATTGCTTACAACTATCACTTTGTCTCACAAATTTTTTCATGTTTCTCAACTAAAACTTTGTAACTATTAGGCACTAATTCCCTGTTTTCCCTCCCCCAGTTTCTGCCATTCACCATTTTTTTTTAAATGTCTTTATGAATTTGGTTGCTCTAGGAATTTCATCTAAGTGGAATCATACAATATTTGCCCTTTGGTGACTGGCTTACTTCATTTACTGTATTGTCTTCAAGATCATTCATGTTGTAGCATATGTCAGATTTCTTCCTTTTTAAGGCTGAACGGTATTCCTTTATATAGATACACCACATTTTTCTTACCCATTCATCTGCCTGTGGATACCTGGATTGCTTCTACCTTTTGGCTAATGTGATTAATGCTTCTGTGAACAGGATGAGCAACTGTTTATGTATCTGCCTTCCTTTCTTTTCAGTGTAAACCCTAAAGAGGAATTGTATCGCGTGGTGGTTCTATTTTTAGTTTTTTGAGAACTACCACACTGTTTTCCACAGAGGCTGCACCCTTTCCCGTTTCTACTACCAAGTTTTCTACATTCTTGCCCACACTACTTATTTGCTGGAGGTTTTTGTGTAATGCTAATAATTATCTTAATGATGTGAAGTGATATTTTATTGTGATTTGGTTTGTATTTCTCGCCAGATGAGTGATGCTGAGCATCCTTTCATGTGCTGATTGGCCATTGTTTATCTTTTGAGAAAGGTCTCTTCTAGTCTTTTACCCATTTTTCAGTCGGACAGTTTTATTGTTGTTGGAGTCCTTTATATATGTTGGATATCAATCCCTTATCAGATCGATGACTTGCAAATATTTTCTTCCATTCCATGCATTGTTTTTTCATTCTATTCATAGTGTCCTATGATGGACAATTTTTTCATTTTGATAAAGAACAACTCTATTTTCTCTGTTGCCTGTACTTTGGGTGTCATATCCAAGAAATCATTGCCAATCCAGTGTCCTGAAGCTGTTCAGTATTTTTTGGTAAGATTTTTATAATTTTAGTTCTTTTGTTTAGGTATTTGATCTAGTTCAAGCTAATTTGTATATATAGTGGAAAGTAAGGGCCCAACTGCCCCCTCCCCCGGTCTAGTTTTCCCAGCACACTTTGTTGAATAGCTTGCTCTTTCCTCGTTAAGTGTTCTTCGCATTCTTGGTGAATATAGTTTAACCATGCTGCAAGAAATCATTTCTGGACTGTCTTTTGTTTCATTTGTCTGCATGTCTTTATGCCAGTCCTATACTGTTTAGATTACTATACTTTTTTAAGTTTAAAAACAGGGAGATGGAACTTTTGCAAAAGGGAAGGGGACCAATAGTTGGAGGGAGAAAAGAGAGAAAGGGATAAAAACAGAAATAAGATGCATTGTGTACATGTAACAATTCTCCATGATGAATGCAATCATTGTGTATCACAAACATGAACTAATTAAAAAACGAATAAAATAAGATACTTAATGAGCTGTGTGAATTAAAAAAAGTAAAATCAGAATGTGTGTGAGCTTTCGCTTTTGTTATTCTTTTAGAAGATAATGTTTTGGCTATTTGAGGTTTACCATTTTTTAAAAAAGTGGATTGAATTATACTTTGTTTTAGTATCATATGCTAGAAAACATTTTAACTTCTAGTTATACTTTTTTTTTACGCATTTAATACCTGGACATCTGTTGTCATTTAGATTTATCACAGAAATCTCAATTTAAAAAGCATCACAGAATCTCATTTTATTTTATTATTGTTGGTTTTTGCAGTCCTGGGGATTGAGCATAGGGCCTTGTATCTGCTAGGCAAGCACTGTACCATTGAGTTACATCCATAGCACACAGCCTTATTTTAACAGCACCAATTTTTTTCCCCCCAGGATCTGTTTGCTTAATCCTGATACTTACACAGACCAGTTTGAAGTATTAATTTACTTTCAAATATATAGAGCTTGCCAAGTCATAATTATGTCATCTGCAGCCCTATACCCAAGGTGAAAATTTCTAATGTTGTGTTAGGTGTTAAATTTTAGTCTTCCTGTGATCTGTATATTACATGACATTTAGAAAAGTTTGGTATTCTGCTTATCTGAAAAGAGAAATCTAAAGAATTTTCTAGTTTTCCCACTGTGAAAGATAAATCAGCGCAGAAAGCATTTTGGACCTTGAGGTTTTTTTGCAAAGAGAGAAACCATTTGGAATATAATATGTTAAGAGCCTTGGTTGTTTGACTTAATCATTCATTTATCAACAAATAGTTAATGTCTGTAGATACCAGGCATTTTGCTAACCCCTAAGGATAGAGATAAACATGACATGTTTGGGTCATCATATCAGTTCCAGTTTAGTAGGCAGGCATACTAGTTTAGTTTAGTAGGAGCAAATAATTGTAAATGTATCATGGTAAATATGAAGTAGCCAGGTGTGGTGGTGCACTCCTGTAATCTCAGCTCTTGGGAGGCCGAGGCAGGAGGATCGTTGCAAGTTCAAGACTAGCCTGGGCTACAAAGTGAGCCCAAGGCTAGCCTGAGCTGCATAGCGAGGCCCTGTCTCAAAAAGACCAAAAAAAGAAAAGAAAAGAAAAAAATGAAGTAGAGGAAGTGCTGAGCCAGTTGAAAGTATCATATGACTGATGGCAATGTGGAAGGGTGCTTCTATGGAAGCTTGCTAACTGGTCAGAACACAATGGGAATGGGTGAGGAGTTTTACAGAATTCAAAACATTGTCTTGTCATTTTTCAAGTTGCATATATTTTAACCCTAGCTTAGAACTTGAAATTATCTGTCAAAGATTTTCCTTTCATGACTTTAAATTAAGAAACAAACTCTTAGTTCCAGGGTCCCTCATGGTGGTTTTGCTAATATCATGGGTGGAAGTGGATTGCAAAACTTTACAATTGCTGCTGTGCCATATACCCCAAATCTTTTACCAACTTCAAGCACATGGTAAGTTAGTTTATTTAAATGCATCTTAAATTGTTTTGGTTAATTTTAAATGATCAAAGGTCAGACTACTTTATTACTATATTGAAAGGAAAATTTCAACTGTGTTCTCTATTCAGAGTTCTGAAATCATAGATTGATGGGTAGTTACATAATTTTTCTCCCCCTTTTTTGATAGGGAAAATACTTGGGGAATACTTCAACTACCTAAAATTTAATAGAATATGGTTCAAGAATCACTAAAAGTTATATTGTCGTAAATATCACTGAGTTACACCATCACTTCAAATTAAATTGCCCTATTACTATTTTAAGCTGAAAGCAACTTATTTTCTTCCACTATATTTGCATGCTGAAAGAAACTGCAGTGTAGCATTTTTTTTTTCCGTTTTAAATACTACTTCAGGGTTTTCCAATTTGAATGCAAATTTGAGAGAGTAGTTTTATGTTAATTATGAGTAGTTTTTTCATTGCTAGATAAAACAATCAGAAATTTCGTAGATCTTCTGTTTAATGATGGCATATATTTTTTTTAAAGCATCAACATGCTCAAGTTACCTGAATACCCAAGTAAGGAAATACTAAAGGACAGACTTCTTGTGGCACTGCATTGTGGCAGCTATGGTTACACAATGGCATAATGAAGCCTGGAAAACTCATCTGACTACTGATGCACAATTCAAAGTGGCAGAAGCAATTTGGGAAACTGTCAACAGAAAAGAGCCTCAGTGCAACCCATAGGCAGAACTGATGTTTAAAATTCATAAAGGATCAGGTTTTCTGTTTTTCTCTATCTTTTCCCTTTTATGTTCTGTAATACAATGAGAAAATAGAAAACTACCACAGACATTTTTAAAAACTGCTAATTGAAAATAGTATAAAGTGTCCTTTTTCATGTTTCTTATCCCAGATTGTGTTAAGGCAAAAATCTTATTCTACATTCCACCTTTGTATGTAATTATCTTGTTAAAAGTGTATTTTTCTGTTTATTTTACTATATATGAGAACATCCAGCTGGTATGTTCTACTGCATGTAAAGTGCGATTTATATTTGGGAAACAGTTGTAAAGAATGAATTAATTTAGATTGTGTATAAAGCCACAGATATGTATTTTCCCACATTTTATCTATATTGCAATGATTTTCTAGGTTTTTAGTACTTTACTATATAATGTAAAATTTAGACTGATGTGACTAAGAAACAGCTGATGAAATGACATGTAATTTATATATTAAATCTTATGTTATATGAACTAGCATCTTTCAGTGGTCAGTTTCTTTATGTATGTGTTATGGTTTTTCTTATGCTTTATTTTAACTTAAAGGTAAAATTTAAATATACTATATTTTTATTACATTCATCTGTCAGTTCTGATAACATTTGAGGAAGCAATCTGATGTACAGATTGTAATTTAAATGTTTTATTTCTTAAAATTGTTTTTTGTGATTAAAATGTTATGCACATGTGATAATGCCTAATACAGAGCATTGGGTTTTTAAATTTTTGGATGGGTCCATTCAGTTTTTTTGTTTGTTTTTGTTTTGAAAAGATACCCTAGACAGTTATAGCACGAGTATTAGAGCATGAATTTACCAAAGGTAGGAACACACACATGTAGAAATGCTAACAGAAGCATTTGAAATGTTTAGGACCTTGCCTCTGGAAACTAATAGAATCCAGTGCCCTTATTATTGACTGAATGCTTTACACAGATTTTCTCACATGAGCAACCAGTGTGTTTACTGAGTGACAATGATATTTAGTGAAGAGATATACATTGAAAATAATAGGACCCAAAATGAAACAAGGTTTTTTTTTCTTTATTATTTTGGGTCCTATTCTGTTGATTTTTTTTTTTTTTAGTATTAAGTCAGTAGATTATGGAATTCCTTAAAATATGGTTCTAAAATTAAGATTCAGATGCTTTATTTGTAGTAACTGAAGTTAATGTTTTAAATCTTGGGTTTTCTTAATTGTAGAAGAGATCATTACCTTGTTAAAAAACAAAATTACAACAAATCTAGTTTTGCAGATATTAATTGTATTTTATTTATAATTCTACAATCAGACAGTTCTGAGAGCCAGGACAGGACTAGAAAACTCCAGTGTGATGTGTGGTTGAGAAGCTTTTATGGGCAGAAAATGGAAATAAGGTACAGAAATAGCCCTGTTGAGTAGCCTTGGCATTTCCTTGTTACATGGTTTAAACATTTGTCGGCCTGTGGTTGAGTAAAATCTGTTGTATTGTCTGAGATGTAAGTGTTGATTGCAGGAGTATATTCCTAAATTAGGCTACAGTTTTTTACAGAAGAGTCTGGGTACAGATGCTTACAGAGGCCAAATTTAGTTTAATGCAACACTTTCTCCCTTTGGTCAGCCTCTCAATTTGAGAGATTGACTAAAAGCTTGGCTGTCAACACCATTCTTTGTCATCATTGTAAATGGACTTACTTGGTCTTAGTATGGAATTCACAAGTTACAATATCACATCACCTGTGTAATTCTTCATGTTTCTGTTAATATAGCTGAAGTGAAACTTTAAAACTCAATGACTACATACAAACATTTAAGACTTGAGAGGATACTATTACAATAACTATTAGCAGAATAATCCCAACAGCTTGAAGTAAGAGCTCCTACAAACTGCACAAATCAAAATCTTACAAATCAAACTTAAGGCAATATAGACAGTTTAACAGTATTGAAGTCCAGTTGGTCATAATCTGGGTTCAGGCTGTGATGGTGGTTAAGTACATAGTTTACTGTAGAATTGTTTGATCTAAAGGTATCCATTTGTGTCATTAGCCTGTCAGCACAGTTCATAATAACCTGGAAACTTACTAGAAAAACAAAGTTGGAAATCTTTGGAAAAACCAGGCTTGCCATTCACTGCTTGGGCTGCCAGTAAACCAATTGTTAGCTGCCTCTGTAAACACATCATGTGCTCTGTTCTCTTGAGAAATGTCCTTAATGTGGTCTGTGATTGTGTTTCAGAAAATAGTATCAGTCACTTTTTTTTTTTTTTTTTGAGACAGGATCTTGCTTTGTAGTTCAGCCTGGCCTTGAATTCACTGTGTAGCCCAGGCTAACCTTGAACTCGTAATCCTGCCTCAGCCTCCTGAGTACTGAGATTACAGTTGTGTGCCACCACACCTGGCTTTAGCCACTTTTTAAATTCATCTTTCTGTAATAGCAGAATCAGAGGAAAGTTAAATACAACATTTAGTATTGTAAAATATCATACATAAACTTCCAACATAAGGAAAAAGTAGATCTCAAGCTGCTTGATATTTCATTAAGTCCCTTCATCCATGTCCCCAATCCATCCCCCCTTCCTTGTTAACACTAAGCATGCATTATGCTTTTGAGTTATAATCTTTGCCCAATTAATTATTATGTTTGAACACTTATCCCTAACTCCAAACTACATTTTGGCGGGTGCCTTAACCTGTTTGAATTGTTGGATGTTCTGGTTGTCTGAAAAATCCAAGACTTTCTCCCAATTTATGGATTAGTTTCCGATTTCGTATTACTGGTACCCCACCACTGACTAGAATAAACTGTTCAAGAACCCCATTGGAACCTACCCTTACAGGAAGAGTTTATCTTCATAAAACCAATAATTGCTCTGGTTTTTGCAAGACTGTGAAACTTAGCTAAAACTATCTGTGAATTATGGTTCCATGGATTTCCTGAATAAAGTATTTAATTAATTCTTGTTCTGCTTAATGTTGAGTTAACAAGTTTATAAATCATTTTCTTCAGTTCTGGAAATTCTTACCCAGTCCAGTGGTGTGGTTTTAAAATTACCAAAAATTCTGTAGTGAAACTTAGTATACTGACTTAAACCTCAGGAAGTAATCTGAAGATGCCGCAATTTAGGATTATAATTTCTTGCAAGTAATTTCCATAAAAACCACAAAATAAAGCAATTACCTGTGAACAACAAGACTTAAGACAGCCATAGTTAAATACTTGATACATTTATTACAACAATGATGAAATATACAAGGAAATTCATCTTTTTATTTTGTAAAATTTTAAGACAATAGAATTATGACCAATGTTAATAGATTGCTATAAATTTCGTACAATTTTTGAAGTTTATTAATAACATAAATGTAGCAGTGCTCATTATTTGACAATGCTTCCCATATAATTTGTCGTATTAGATAAGCATTTATTATTTCAGTTTTGCAAGGTGAGAGACACATCCTTTGTAGCTTTGCAGGATCCAAACTAGAAAATCCCAATGTTAATCTGAAGCGGGGAAAAAAAAAAAGCTTTATTTAAGATTTGATTTTGGGAAGTTTATAAAAAATATTAAAAGTTTAAAATGTTTGACCAGAATATAATCACAAATCTCTGTGAACAGTAGTAATTCAAGTGATAAAGTCTTCAAAGGTTAACGAAGACATTACATAAAGAAAAAGACTTAGCTTTTTAACTGACAAGATTGTTTTAAGTAAGCAAAGGCTGACTGAAGGCACATGAAGTTAAGGGAATCATCTTGATGAAACAAGAATTTCTGTTTCCTAGGCCAGTTTTCTAAAAGGTAAAGAAAAATCTTTTACTATTTTCTGTAAAGAGCAGATCAGTATTCCAAGAAAACTTTATTTTAAACACAGCACTAAAGTTCAGTTTTATCCCTGTACTTTTGATAAATATGCCCAATTTTTAGAAAAAAATTTACTTTCTAAGTTTAGCCAGTATAGTCATACATATAGTTTCTTCCACAAAATTCATTTCTCACCAATGTCCTACAACCTTTTAAAAATCCTTTCAGTTACTTGTTTTATACTTTTCCTCTTTGTCATTTTGGAGCAGTCAGTCATTCTATGTTAAGACAAAAGTTACTCTTTTTCTCATAACAAAAATACATCTTTCATTTAAGCTACACTTACCAAAAATGTGTCATACTTTCATCACATATGGGATTGTTTTAATTCCCATGTTAATTAGAATTTTATTCCTGTTAACCATAACTTGTAATGAAAAACCTCAGGAAGTGATTTTTAACTTGTCAAATGCTAGCATCTTATTAATACAGACTTCATAATTCCTAGAAGTGTGGAAGTTTTCTCCACATAGAAACTCACCTTTTTCCCCTCTACCTTTTTGGTGATAGATGTCAGAACTCTCCCTTGATTTCCCAGGAGTTCAAATATGCTATACCTGTACGTCTTTCACTGTGTCCTAGTTTATTTTCAATGGTGAACAGAATGCATTCATTAACAAATATACTGAATCTGCCAAAAAAATGTATACACACTTCAGAAAAAGAGAAATAGTATAATATTTTTTTCAACAGATGGTGTTACCCTCATATGAGAGACCCTAGAGGATATAGTGTATTGCAGAAAATCTACACTGCCAGCCCTTAGAGAAAAAATTGAAAACACATATGCAGCAATCTCAATGACCAAGATTACCCAAGCAGCAGTCCGCCATACTGATGAACATCTGGAAGCTAATGGCCACCACTTTGAGCACCTCTTGTAATTGTAGAGGCCAAAGGTAAATTGAAGTAATCTCATGATCTCTCAGTAAATTTAGTATTAAAGTATTTCTACAAGCTTTTTTTTCCGTGAAGTGTATATACATTTTTTTGGTGGACTTTGTTGTATTTTTGTCTTTCAGTAACAGTTAAGAAAGCCAAAAGTAAAAATTAACTTAGGTTCAACGGTTAATGTTCTTTTATTTTATGTTATTTGGAAGTGACCTAGACAATTGGTAAGTTATCATTCAGTTTAGCATAGCAAAATTCCAAAGGTGGACCATGAAATCTTGGAAACTTTTTAAGTAAAAATATTCCATAATTATTGTCAAGAAGTTCATTTATAAACTTGTGTCCTATTTACATCTTGTTTTTACTTGCTGACCTAACAATTATGTGTGGAGATTGCATAAGAGAGTAACCAAACTGGATACCATCTCTTATTTTCTGATTAACCATTGGAATCTGAGGGAGTTGCTCCCACAGAGGAGATAAGGAACTCAGTTTGCCCCACAGAATAGGTTCTTGACTCATCCTTACAGAGAAATAATTTCAGGACTGAGAGCATACCCAGATTTAGTAGACAGAGTTAGAAAGTAAGAAAAAATAAGGGAGAGATTTCAATTTGGGGAGTTGAAGGGGGCAGAACTCTGATGAAGAGGATCCCACTGATCCATTTCTAAAGAGCGAAACTATCCCTTATGGATTGAGATGAGCCAGGATCCAGTTGATTATTTTCTCAGTTCTGGTGTAGCAGGATCATTCTGGACAATTTGGTTTTCCTGAGACGATTATTTCTGCTTGGGGGCAATTTCAGTTTTGTGGAGGCTCCACTGGAATCCAAGATTATCTTAGGTTTAGGGCAGTGACTGAAGATTTCTAGCGTTTCATTAGTAGTTGATTATCTCTAATAAATTAATCTTTTACATTGGTGTTCTCAGTCTTGAAAGGGGAATGAAATCGGCAATGTAAACTTAGTACTAATTGATTTCTTATTGCCAGCTTTTAGACAGACATTCTCTAAATGATTAAGATGCCTAAATACAAGAATTATGGAAGGGATTCGATCCAGTTTGAAGGTGTTGAAGGAGAATGATAGAAAATGAAGGTCAAGCTTTCTAGTTATCTATTGGGTATCTCTAGGCCCAAAGAGCCACTGTTTTTTTGGCAAAAGTCACTTGTAAGTATTGTACTTGACTGCCTCAGAAAAAAATGCAAATCATGTTTTCAATGAATGTTACTGGGTTATGCTGGTGTTGGGGGCTCCTGGAGGTGGTTTCTAGGTTCTTTCTGCTTTGAGCAAAGAATTGGTCAAGACAAATGCAAATGGTAACATGAAGGTAAGAAAAGGAACAGGCTCTCCAGTGCCAAAGTAAAAGTAGGAAAAGAAATATACCCTACAGAGTGAAGTTGAGCCTCTATGCAAGGTGGAACATAGTGACAAAAACTCGATGTGGACTGTCCTTTTTGTATCACCCCCTCCCCAGGCTAATGTCAGATCTAGGCTGTCATATTGAAAACCTGTCTGAGTTCTTGTGAGAAGTTCATGTGCAGGGGTTTGGGAACCCATTCTCTGCATGTGTCTTGGGATTTTGTAATTAACATGTCACACCTACTACCCTAGCTTTGCCCCACCCTAGTCTGTCTCATTTCACTCAGAGAGACACAACTCTGTAATTCTTTATGGGGTCCTGAGGGTGTGGAGGTCTGTCTTCTGTAGCTTCTTCTGGTTGGAAGGGGCTGTAGACCCTGCCTACTGGGGAGTATGTATTCTCCAACTACCTTGGGGGTATTGTGGCTCATTGGTTGAGTTGAAGAAAACCTGTCAGAAGGCAACAAGAAAAGTCATAGTGACTATTGAGCTGTCTGTTCAATGGGAGAAAGAAAGTAACTTCACTAATATATTGGGTACATAGAACCCAAATATGAGGAGCACGTTAGATATCCACACTTGTGGAGGACAAAGTATGGAAAAGAGGGAGATTAGGTAGATTATTGAGAGCCATACACTCAACAAGATTAACCACATAACTGATCTAATTAAAAACAGGAACCTTAATGTAGTGCCCATTTAAGCTGTGGTGAAGTAGGGTTATTAATGATTCCATTTATGTGCATTCAAAGCAGTCCTGGAGTCTTGCTCTTTGAAGAGGAGCTTCAGGTCTTCGAGTGGTTCTCCGGAATAGCTTTGTAATTAGTCTTGTGAAAATTCTAGTGACCACTTCCCATGTTGGCTTTCTATAGCTTGTCACTACATCCCTTGAGGAAGAGCCAGAATGGCTTTTCTGGAAAGGGAGTAAATCTAAGGTCTTGAGGGACTCTAAGGCTGCCCTTCTTACCTCCCTATCAGTCTTTTGATTTCCCAAAGAAACTTTAGACATTGGATCCTTTGGGATCCTTTGCAATGAATGACAGTGACCTACTTGGGAAGATAGACTTACCTCTAAGAGTCGTAGAATTTCCTGCTTGTTGTTTTATAAATGATTGCTTATTAGTCAGCAGGCTTTCTTACCAGATTGCTGCATGGCTATGTAGCACCAAAAAGGCATGTTTGGAGTTTGTGTAGATATGTACTTTTTTGCCTTTTCCTCATATCAGTGCTGGAGTAGAGCTGTGAGCCCTGGTTTTTGAGCAGAGGCCCTGGGGGGAAGTTGGCTTCAGTGACCTGTTGTGTGCTGACAACTGCCTAACCTGTCTTGTGATGTCCTTGGACAAAGCTACTAGCATCATTATACCCACACCATTTCAGAATCTTGGAGACCTGCTTGTATAGGTCTGGGAGATCACTCGTTCACAAGAGTGGCTAACTTCTGGGCCTGTAGGCATAAAAGAGGCAGGATTGAGTAGTGCAAGTTTTCATAATAACCTCAGGGGTGTCTAAGAGCATGGCCTGATACTTGGCAAGCTGTTGCTCTGTTAACCACAAGCAACCTTTGGTCTCAAGGATCGCTGTGACCTGCTGGGAATTCAGGACTTCTGGTGTCTGTCCTAAGTTAATTTTGCAGCTTCCTCCATTTGTATAGCTGTAGCTGCTACTGCTCTCAGACAGGGTGGCAACTCTGCTATTCTAACTTTTTGAAAAGTATGCCACTGTGTAGAATTCTTGTCCTAGCCTTTGGATCAAGATACCCAAAGCAGTTCTTCTCTTTTCTGATATGTAGAGGAAGAAGAGTTTTCTTAAGTCATGTATTTCGTTATACATATAGCAGGATCTACTTGTCTAATTAGGTCAGATCTAGAGGAGGGTTTTTTAGAGAAGTCAAAACAGAATATTGAATTGGCTCACCCATAATGTCCAGTGTTCCCAGGAATGGTGATGTCCGTGGGTGGGGGCATTGCAGATTCCCTTAGGCCACTTCAGAGGAGGACATGTGGGTTTTGGCTGGCCAAGGCCTTGCCCGGGAGCAGGGATAGTCCAGTGCCACAAGTCAGGCACACTGCCTCCTACTCAGAGCAGGGCTTGGTCCAGTCATGTGCCCAGTGTCCAGACTTCTTGCACTTGATCATACTTGGATTTTCCTTTAGACCATTTGGGTGAGTTTAAAGCATTGCCTCTTTCTTGGGGGTCACTCTAAATACCATAGTTTCTGAGCTTTTCCTAAGGTAAAGGGTCACAAAAACCTGAATATAGGGATTTTACTCCACCTACAGGGGGTGGTTTTAAGCAGAAATGATTTAATTGAAAAATAAATCTTACAATTTTTTTTGTGTGTGTGGTTTTTTTGGAGACAGGGTCTCTCTATGCAGTTTGGGCTAGCCTTGAGCTCACTTTGTAACCCAGGCTGGTCTCAAACTTGCAACAATCCTCCTGCCTCAGCCTCCTGAGTACTGGGATTACAGGAGTGTGCCACCATGCCCGGCTTAAATCTTATAATTTAAACTGCCATCTGGTACCAATTTCTTGCCATTTCCTAGTTCATTTTGAACCCAAACTGTATTATAGTTGTAGGTAATCTGCTCTTTTTTTTAGATTGGCAGGATCAAACCTTTCCCACTGATCAAGTGACGATCAGTGGAATCTGCATGGCATGGTTTGAGGTTTTCCCTGGCTTGTCTTGGGGCCTATAGAGACCACCAGGCCTTGGGTTGTTAAGATGGTATCCCATGCAGAAGGAGGAGACCTGATGAGTCCACAAAATGTCCCTTGTGAGACTAAAGTATTCACTAGACAGATGTCTCTGTCCAAAGCTAGGATGATGTTGGCATCTTTCATAGAAGCATAAAAGAAGGCCCTATTGAGGGCTTTTGTCTCCATAGTGGGGCCTACTAACTCTAGGAGGGAGGTTTAGCCACTTGATGGCTCTCCCCAGCCCTTTGAAATGCCCGTGAGATCAGGGTGGAGTCCTGCACTGGAGCTCCCTTAGCCACATTGAACCACTCAACGGCTCTGCTTAAGCAGGGTGGAGCCACCGGGGAAACAATACCCCACACATTTATTGTGTTAGTAAAACTCTGGTACTTTGTTTAAGGGTGTTTAAGACAGTAGAGCCAGAAACTTCTTTTTAAATAAAACCTTTAAAAATCCTATGACTGACTCACACTCATGAGTTAAGCTTTACTGGCTGCTCTTTTGTTCTGCTGGGACTGTCAGGTGTATGTTTCCAAATTACCTGCATTTTGTTAGAAGAAATGAGGAAGGGAAAAAACATGGTGGAGCCCATGTGGCTGATCCAAAATAGCATGTGGTCATATGACAAGACAAGATGGTGGCCAACCATGTGACAAGATAGTGGCCAGCCATGTGAAATGATGATGACCTGGACTAAGATAGCACACTGAAGAAAAAGGACAAAAGTGACTCTGAGCTCAAAAGAAATAAATTGTAGGTGTTACTCAGGGAGGCTACCTAGTTACCAACAGCTATTTTTCTCCAAAAAGAATGAGAAAGCTGAGCAAAGTATAAAGGAGAACAGAGACCTCCTGTCACTCTCACATTGTGGGAAAGGTAGGAAACAATTCTCGCTGCTGTAAGAAGGGTATCCTAAGTTCCTCAGCCTAGGGGAGAGAGACAGGGAAAGAAGAAAAAAAACACTCTGTGGCATGTTAAAGAAAAACAAACAAAATGTGCCCTAAGAAACTTACCTGCTCTCCTGTTACTGGGGTTTTGGGGTGTTCAAGTCTTCCTTCTGGAGGTGGTTTCTAGGTTCTTTCTGTTCTGAACAAAGAATTGGTCAAGACAAGCACAAATGATAGCAGTTTTATTGAAGGTAAGAAAAGAAATAGACTCTGCAGAGTGAGTTTGGGCCAAGTAAAAGTAGGAAAAGAAGTACACCCTATAGCATGAAGTTGGGCCACTATGCAGGAGAGAACATAGTGACAAAAACTCAAATGTATTTTCAATAGTTGAAGTCACATTACAGTGATAGTTGCATACCAGTGTTTATGGCAGCACAATTAATAGTAGCAAAATCCTAGAAGAAGCCTGTATATCCATCAACAGATGATTAGATAAACAAAATGTATTTATATATAATAGCATACTACTCAGCTATGAAGGACAAATCAGAGGCATTTGTAGGAAAATGGGTACATTTGGAAGATATAATGTTAAGTGAAATATTAAGTCAGACATAAAAACTTAAATACTGTACAGTATCTCTCATTTGAGTGAGGAAAAGTACAAAGAAAATGATAATGGATAGAAAGGGACAAGAGGACAGATCTCGTCCAATGGGTAGTTGTCCAAGGGAACAAGGAGAGGGGTTAGGGCAAGGAGAAATGAGAGGGATAAAGATGTGCCATGTACAGGATCCTAATAGTTCCAATCAGCATAAACATTATATGCTATAAAACGTGCTAAGAAAATTATCAGCAAGTATGTAAAAGGTGATGGGGAACTAGAGGAGAAGGGGGATTGAAAGGGAAGAGGACTAAAAAAAAATGTGTAATCTGTATATGAAACCACTCCATGATAGATGTAAACTATAGAATTGCAAATGTGCTAATAAAATTTTTTTAAAAAGGTGAAGCGTTGTACTTAGGGTTTGCAAAGAAAACTATTACATACAGGGTATGTGATTTGTAGTATTACTGATAGTCACCCCAAGAGTCAAATACAAAGAAAGTGCAGGAAATCTTTCCACACATTAAAGACCTAGAGAATCCAGCCAAGGACCTGAATCCCACAGCAGTGGCCTGCATGACTCCAGCTGAAGACTTTGAGCCATGACAGTGCCCCCATGAGTCCCACTGGAGGCCTAGAACCCATGACAATGACTCATGCAAGTCTATTTCATGGATCTGTGCAGGGAAGGCCCAAAGGTCAGCGGTGGAAGGTAGAACATCTGTGCCAGTGGGATAAAGGATCTGTGGCAGTAGGTTGAAGGTTCTGCCCTGGAGCCAAGAAGCTATGCTCAAAATAAAAACCATGGCTCCCCCGAAAAGTACCACAGCCACCCTCAATGACAACAAGCTCCCGAGCTCCTCCAACGATGAGAACAGCCAAGTTCGTATAAGGATGCAAGCTTCTCCTGGAGATCGAACAGCACACATCTTCCCCTCTAGAGCCAAGAAGCAATGCTCAAAGTAAGGACCAGAGCTCCCCCAAAGTGAACCACAGCCATTCTCAGAGACAAGGTCCTGAGCTCCTCTGATGATTACAGCTAAGTTCTTATCAGGGAAGCCAGCATGACAAGTTCCTCCAGGAGAACCAAGAGCCCCAAAAGAACTATCAGCTCCAAACAACACTATGGAGAACTAACAACACTACTCTTCCTCTCCAGTTCTCCTTTTTATCTTGGCAACAGTACTCAGGTGGATCATAAGTACGCATCACCACTCTTGACTCAATTCAGCAGGTATTACAAGTTGACCACACTATCAGTCCACCACAAGTGTCCCTTTTGTATTACCCACTCTCCAGGCTAACATAAGGTCTAGACCATTCTATTGTAAACTTACTTGAGTTCTTGCAAGAAGTCCATATTGCAGGGTTTTGGGAACAACTCTGTGCATGTGTCCTGGGATTTTGTAGTCAACAGGTCACACCTACTACCCCAGACAGTTTTGCCCTGCCCTAATCTCCTGTCTCAACAGATTAAGAACCCAGGAGTTTGTCCTCTGTCTCTATGGTGGTCTCTTTACTGTGGCACAGTTCATCACAAACAATAACTCTACTGCTAAGTATGTCCTTTTTTTTTTCTTTCTCGTAACTTAGAAGACATGGCTATTTCCCTTAAGCCAACAATATTAAGCCAATCTTACCAAAGCTTTACTGAAGTCACATAAACTTGAAAAATACTTGGGTTTCCATTTTCCTGAGAAAATACAGTAGTCCTCCTTATGCATGGTTTTGCTTTCTACAGTTTCAGTTACCCTGTGATCAGTACTGGTACAAAAATGTTAAATGGAAATTCCAGAAATATACAATCCATGAGTTTTAAATTATATACTGTTTGGAGTAGTATGATAAAATTTTGTGCCATTCTGCAGTCTTTCCTGGAGGTAATCATTCCTTTGTCCAGTGTATCCATATTGTTTATATTATCCATCCTTTAGTCATTTGGCTGTTTCCAGTATCAGATGCACTGTTGCAATATTGCAGTGCTTGTATTCAAGAAATACTTAAGATTCAGGCGTCTACTGAGGGCCTTGGAATGTATCTCCCACGTATGAGAGGGAGAGACTATCATACTTAACATAAGCACTGATTTTGTTTTAAAGCCAATTTAATAGAGCTCTATAAAATTCAACAATAACATCCAAGAGAAAAATATCTCATATATATGTAATAAACATATACAGTGGTACCTTGGTTCATGAACTTAATTCATTTCATGATTCTGGAAAAATTGACCACAATCATGTTTGTATGGGAAACATGGCCATGGTTATGTTCATCACCTGATGCAGAGTTCCCGAACAAAAACAAAATTTTGCCAAATGCTTCTGTTTGTGAACCAAATTGTTGGCAAACAAAAGCATTTGTGAACTGAGGTAACTGTATTAAAAAAAAAATATATATGATCTTATAGCTTGTATTAAGGTTTTTTATTTATCAGTTTCCAAATAGTTTTTCTCCCACTTTTAGACCATCAGTCTTTCAATGTCTTGTTCTGTTACCGTAGGTAGTGAAGTTTGTGAATGGAAGCAAAATTTTGCCTAACGCTTCTGTTTATGAATTGTTCACAATCAGAGGTGTTTGTAAACTGAGGTACCTCTGTACCTTGGTTTCTTTTTCTGTTGCTGAGGCAAAATACTCAACACCTAAAGTTAAAGACAGGTTTATTTTGGCTTACAGTTTGTTGAGTTTCAGTCCATAGTTGGCTGGCTTCAAGGCAGGATGGCATGGCAGAGGGGCATTGCAGAAGGGAAACAGTTTGTGATGGGTAGAAGGCAGCAAAACAGCAAAGTAGCAAAGAAGCAGTAGCAAGGAGTAGAAGCAGCTGCAGTACTTTCTGTTCCTTTATATCTGTTCAGGCTATCTGCCCTTTGGGTGGTGCTACCCATACCCATAGTGGGCCTTCCCATTATCCACACCTAGAACTATGCCAAACCAATTGGTGGACTAATTTAGTATCAATCACACAACCTTAACCCCAGCATAACACACCCTAGATCTGGCCACCTCTGGAAAGCCCCACCTGTGACCACATGAGGCTTTGGGGGACATCTAGACACAAGCCATAACACATTGTGTCTTAAAGGTAAGGCTTGTTACATAAATTTAAGCCAGTAGCTTCTCCATTATAAGAGTTTCTAATGACTTAATCCACCTTGTCTTCCTGATACAAACAGGGAGACACTTTCCCAAAGAGTGGAGATTTCTTTATAGACAGTTTTTACAAAGTAGTTCAAAATAATCAACTAAATGCCAGACCATTGTATTTTGGAATGTGATTTACTTCCATAGGTGGTTTCTCCAACTTAGCTTCTGTTTTCTAGTTAGATTACTAAGTTCGGGGCAGAGTTCATTAAGTAGGTCAAAGGAAGTATTTTCTATACTTCCCTCTTATAAAAAGAGGCAAACCTAGTTGACCAGAGGACCAAAAGCATCTTATGTTTCTTTGGCTTAATAGCAAATAAGTTAATCAGATTTAATTTTTAACTTATTAATCATTCCTTTTTTCTTTTATAGTCTATTAAAAGGGGCAATAAAGGTATAACATTTTTAAAAGTTTCTGGATATCAATAGGTGTCCCTGGGTGGGATTGTCACAAAGTTGAGCCTGAGAGTGCCCTTGGCTAAAATAAGAAGTACATCTTTTCTTTTCTTTTCTTTTCTTTTCTTTTATTTTTATTTTGAAAAGAATACAATCAAACAAAACAAAACAGAGTAAAGTCAATCAAAACAAGGCAATGAACATGGTACATGACTTCTAAACAGGGTAAAAAGCAATCGGTAAGGCTACCATAATGCCTCTTGTTATCTGCAATATACCTGCCCATACCATCAGGGATGAGTAAAATCAAACAAAATACAACAAACTAAAACAGTAGAAACAAAACTAAACATAACAAAACAAAACAAACAAAGCAAAACAATGTAAGCAATACAGAATTTCAAGATATTAGCAAAACAGCATTGGCTACCATAATAGTTGCTCTCTTCAGATTAGTTGCCTACACCTTCAGACATATTACAATCAAACCACACAGAATAGAGTAAAATCAATCAAAACAAACAAAGCCATACAGGGTTTCTAAACAAGCTAATTGGACATCCTTGATGGCTGCAATTATATATTTTGTTATCTTTCAAATAGCTGTCCATGCCATCAATTATAATAAAATCAAACAGATCGGAATGAAATGAAACTAATCAGAACAATGAATACAATCTAAATTTCAAATCATGATAGTAGATTAATAGTGGTCATTTCTTTCCCTTTTTAGATAATTCCTCCCCTTTGACTTTCCCAATATGTATTGTGCATTTTGGATCCCACTAACACCTTTAGTTTGTTATGCTATGGAGACAACACAAAATTCACCCTTGTGACTGTGGTCCATTACGTCCATGAGCACTATTACCAGTTGCCTCTATCTACCTACAAGAGCCTTGAGGTTATCTTCCTTTATAGCTGAGTAGGTTTCTACTCCATGAAATCCCGTGTCTTTCTTATCCATTCTGCAATTAGTGGGCAGGCTACCCTTATTTATTTATTTATTTTTTTCTGGCTCCCTGTCACATAGGGCATTGTTCTCTCTCCTTTGACTTTCAGACTATGAATTTTCTTTCTAGCTAAATGTGTTTCTTGCATAGAGCATATTGATGGATTCTGTCACCTGATCCACTATACCTCTTTTTCTTTCTATTTAGTGCCTTGAGGCCCTCTTGCACTGTATTGTCTCTGCCATGCTATTTTCTTGCCATTGGCTCCCTATTTTTCCTCTCCATTCAATCGACT
>RJWT010011908.1:0-22868 GCA_004365215.1 Cuniculus paca
AAATCCTTTGGAACTTATAGTTTGCCACAGATTCCTTTAGATGCTAGACAACCAACTATAGGACTTAACATGTGCCCTGCTGGATTTTGGACTTGCTTTGGTTTCAATGCTTTGTATTCCCCATTTGTAACTCTTGGAATGGTAATGTCTATCTTGTGCCATTGCATGTTGGAAGTGTTTAACTTTGTTTTCATTTGTACAGGGGCTTGCAGCTAAGGTCTGCCTTCCATCTCGGAGGAGACTTGGGACTTGAACTTTTCAGCAATGCTGAAACTGTTAGGACTTTGGCAACTCTTGTAGATGGACTAAATGCCTTTTGCATTAAGGGATGTATGTGAGTCTTTGGGGGGCCAAGGACAGAATTGTTATGTTTATAATGTATTATAATGTTGATAGGCTTAATGCTGGTTCTTAAGGATTGTTAAGCTGTGTTATAATGTTCAGGTTGCAAAATGTTAAGAATAAGCCTGCCTTTGCATCTGGAGGCTAATGTAAAGAAATATGTCTGGTTGCCAAATTGACAAGGGGTGGATTGTTATGGTTGATACACTGTGTCAACTTGACAGGTTTATAAGTTTAACTGAGAGACTCAGCAGGGAGCTAGGGTTCTTACTTTGTAAATATCCTAATCCTGTGCAGAGGAGGGCAGGGAGATTTTGTGAGTGCTACACCTGCCTTGAAAAGGGGGATCAGGTGAGGTGGTGGCCTGTGTACAGGGCGGAGAAGAGGTTTGTTTTCCTTTTTGCTCTGGCTGCTGTCTTGAAGTGTTGCCCCTGTGTCATGACAGTCTGCCTTAGAGCCAGGTGATTATGGACTGAAATCTCCAGAAACTGTAAGCTAAATAAACCTTTCCTTGCTTCACTTTGGGTGTCAGATGTTTTGTCCCAGCAATGAGAGAAAAGTAACCAAGACACTATCATTCTTCAAATTCTGCATCACAGAAGCCAAAGACCTGGTATGGCAGGGCTGGTGCCATGGAGGGTGAGGGTGGTGATGGCTGATGGGGTGGGACTCCACTGACAAAGGCAAGATGTTCTCAACAGGTCAGCTGAGGGCAGGTCTGGAGGAGCTCACTAGTCATTCAGCTGTACCAAGCAGCACTGGAACATGGCAACCTGCCCACTGTCCAGAACACAATGCTGGCTTATTTCCACATCAGAAATACCAGGATCTTCAAGTGACCAGAGGAAGACCAAGCCATGTAGCATTCTGTCCCTTAAGAATAACAATGTATTATATTCCTTTTTCAAATATACAGGATCTATGATAGGCAACCAGGCTATTTGTTTAGCAGAAATACCCAACTCCCTAAGTACTGCTTTTAATAGAGATGTTACTGTGTCAGTATTTTTATGAATTCTTGAGTCTTCATAATTTTGACAAATTTGTACTAAGTGTCTACTGTGTGCTGGGAACCTAGTGAATGAAACAAAGATTTGTGCCCTTAAGGAGACCACATTTACCGGGGTGACAGTGAACAAGATAAATAAGTAGTCTCTAAGGTGGTGGAAAGTGCTAAGTGTAAAGGAAAAGTAGAGCGAGGGGCAGAAATGGGGGCTCTCGATGTGATCAGAAGTGGGTCTGGGTCTGTTGTTATAGGACATGGCAAATAAAATCACTGTGCAGAAGGGAGACTCAGGGATGTAATTGTAAGGAGCTGGGTCACCTGTAGCCCAAAAGCAAATAGAGTGCTGTTATCCCAGGGACACTGCAGTGTACCTCGGTTCATGAACTTAATGCTTTCTATGATTGTGCATGCAGAATTTGTTCCATGGTTCTGGTTGCAACAGAATTGCAAGCAAGCATATGCAATTCGGCTGCAACCATATTTGTGGAAAGAATTCTGCGACCTGCACTGTAGAAAGAATAAAGTTCATGAACTGAGGCATCACTGTATAGCCATGCTTATCACTCCCTTGTCCAGGAACCTCTGCTTTTTCCTTTTCTCTTCCTTTTTGAGTGGTAAAATGAGATGGATTCTCCTTTTTCCTCACCTTTCATTCATCTCTTTTTGGGACCATTCCAGGAATTTCCAGGAAATGTGAGGGGAGAGGCAAATAGTTGCCACTGGACCCCCTTCCAGAAATTACTGCTCAATCCTAAAATTCACCCTACTTCAGTGAGCAGGTGCCCTTGTGTGACCATTAATCCTGATGCGCCAACTCCATTGGATTAAGCAACCACCTGCCTGATTGGAAAAGTGCGCTCCTGGGTGTGTCAGGGTGATACACGGAGGTGTGGCTGTGGGTACTATTCATAGCCTCTTACAGGTTTCCCTGCTTCCTGACTGCCAAGAACTGAGCAAATTTGCTCCTCCATGTCCTTTCCCCAACCAATTATGAACTGAAAATGTGAACCAATTAAACCTTTCCTCCTTTAAGCTGTGGGTGTCAGATAATGTGTCTAGCAACCAGAAAGGTGACTAACACACCTTGTCTGTAGGAGTTAAACAAGTAACAGCTTCACAATCCATAGGATTAAATGGATACATACAAAGACTAGATTTTAGGGCAACAGAGGATTAAAAATCCCTCCATAAATACCTTGGGCCCAATCTGAAGAAGGAATCTGAACTAGTTTTGATAACGTGCTAAAGTTTGGTGGCTGAGAAATCTGCAGAACAAGCTGGGCCGCTGTTCTGAGGGACAGTGAGCAAACATTGACCACTCTGCCAACAGGAGGGAAAAAATTTAACGAGGGCAAGATAAGAGCCAGACGTGTGGAAATATTTCTCTTTGAGGATATTTTTTGTACCAATTACTCTTCAAAGATATCATGTTAGCATTTTTGGCACAACTTGACAATTAAATTAGATGAATGGTTTTCAATGTTTTTGCATCTGCTGTTCTTGAACCTCTTCTTAAACTAACATTTTCTGCCCGTCACACACATTTTTTAAACTTTGGCAAGTTGTATAAACACTGATTTCAATTAGGTCAAGAATTTTAAAACATTTCACTATTCATCTTTCTTAAAGATGACATGACAAGCAATTAATTGAGCTTGATTATCATTTTGCAGTGGCCATAGTTTGGGGTGGGAAAGATACATAGTCAATAAGTTTCTCCTTTTAGATGATGCTTTTCAAGATGGAGTCATTTCTTGTATTCACTGACTCCTTCCCTTTTAAGGATTAATGGTGCCCTGAATTACCCTCTGTTCCAATCTCTTGGTCCAAAATGGTTCTCTTTCTGGTCTTCTGATTCCAGTTGGATGGCAAGTAGGTGGGCAGAAGGAAAGGGCTGGACCCAACATCAGAAAGGAACTCAATAAAAGCATGGCCAGAGCAAGAACCATGGCCAGAGGAGATGCAAAGTCTCTGATATATCTGCAGTTAGTGCCTTACTTGCCAATGTGACCACAGAACTAGACAAAACAGTGACTCCCAAGTTGGCTCCAAAAGGTCTGGGGTTGGAATGTGAATGAAGATTGAGGATCCAGAGAAACTACAGCAACGGGATGATGCAGGATGAGAAGAAGCAGTTGCTCCGAGGTACATCTCTCCAGGATTTGAAGAGATCAGCTGACATCCTATAATTCATCCCAACAGGCCCAGAGAAGAACAGATGGCCTACGATCAGGTGAACCAGTAGGACTGGGATGTGACTGGTGTTTCCCCGCTTTCTCCTCCATTCTTGCCCTCTCTTGGCCCTCCCCTTGCATTAGGTGTTGTTGCTTTCCTTACTTTTGACATGCTCCACCTTCTCATCAGCTTAGTTTTGACCAACATCAATAACAAGAAAGGGTGTTTTCTTCTCTATCCCCAATCTCAAAGGAGAAGGCTTTACTAAGACCATCGATGACAATTACTTATGAAAAATGCCTCAAGAGCCTGCTCTTGCCCTGTTTGATCCTGCAGTATGTTTAAAAATGAAAAAAGAATAAAAAACAAAAAAGAAAAAAAAGGAAAAATTTGAAACAAAGCTTTTATAAATAGGGAGGGGAAGAGGTGTCAAAATGTACCAAAAAATTTAATTAAAAAATGATGAGTAATTTGATGCATTCTTCCTCACTAGACTGAGAACTCTATGAGGACAAGGATTGGTCTGTTTAGCGTACTGTGCACCTTCCAGAGCCTAGCTATATTACACAAGTTTTTTTTTATTTGGCTGTTTGACTTCTGAGGCCTTCCTGACACAGAGGAAGCTGCTTCTGGCAGGGCTAGCCAACTCCTAAGAGAGTGAACAACTGCCTTCTATATGCAACCAGAAGGTCCATAGCCCACACTCAATCTCTTCCTTTATGATACTCCCATGAGCTCTTCCCCTTCATTATCTTCCCTAGTTGCCCCAAGATGAAGTACCAGTTAGGGTAGCACTATACCCCCAGAGCTTGTTGAAGTCACTCCACTAGCCTTGCTGAGCCTGCTCACCCCATCTCGCTTGCTCTTCCCACAGAAACCACCATGAAGGCTTCTGCCCAGGTTTCCCTGCTTCTTCTGCCTTCTGACCAGCACTGGTGTCTCCTTTTGTGGCCCTGCTTGATGAGCTATGCCTCCTCCTCTTGGAAAGTTTGAGTAACTATCTTTCAAAGGACCACAGTCTCCTGATAGGTTGGCCTCACCATACCTGAATAAAATCTACATTCTAAAACACTATACAGTTTCTGGGACATAGCAAGTGCTTAGCTAATGCCTTTAGGGATTGACTAACCGAAAGAAAGAACATTTCTGTCAAACTGAAAAGTTTCCAGAAACTTCCTGGCTGTTGTTTCCTCAAGCTTTTTCTTCTTCACAAGATAATGTCACTGAGCCACCCGCTGGGTGGAAATTCAGGTAGTCCCTCCCTCCAGTCCCAGGGAATGCTGATCTTCTGGCCACCCACCGAGTGTATGCAGCCTGAGAAGGCGAGACTGATGGGGTTGCTGAAGGGAGATGGCACTGTGACACTGAGGGGCTTTTTCTTGCTGCCTGTGATTATGAGACATTCCAGCTCATAAAGAAGACAAAGCCAAGGGCCAGGGAGCCTCGCCTTTTATGGTTTCATCCTGGCAGCACCTCAGGAACAGCCCAGAAAGTACAGCGGGGACTGAACAGGCGTTGTCACCATTTATGTGTATTTTGGCCACTGGGCCGCAGCTGGAGAAATGCTCATGCCAGGGCAGCAAGAGGCACAGGGATCTGAGGTGGGAATTCGGTGGTTGGAGGGACACCATTCTGGCATGGAGCCTTCCTCATGCCCAGCCAGAATTGTCTCCCATGCTCACCTGTGTGGGCACCCGAAAGAAAAAGCAGAAGCAATTCTATGATTAAATAACACCAGTAGCCATTTTCTGACACTCAGGAAATATCTGCAGTCTTCTAGAAAATAACAGCAGTACCCTACATTCCAGGTGTCCCACTGAGCACTGTGTATGTATGAGAGACAAGTCCCACGATAGCTCCTCAGAAGGGGTCATTATCCCCATTTTCAGCTGGGAACATGGAGTCTGGAATAAAGTCACACCAGGAAGGGTGTGGACAGGTTTAAAGTCATGCTATCTAGCTTTTAGATCTTTTCATTACCCCACAGAGCCTTCCTCAAATATTCTAATTCTATTAAGTATTTAAAAATCTTAGCTAAATAACCTCTGAAGAGCTTCAGCTTCCCTCTCTTTACCAGGAGGTGTTTGCCTCACGTGATCCCACTAAGTGGCTTTTTCTGCATTATTACTTTGACTCAACAAGCAACACTTCTAGATGCTGTAGATTTCTAAGAGCTAAGAAAAACATATATAGGCTGTGTGACCTTGAACATGTTGCTTAACTTCTCTTGGCCTCAGAAAAGGGAACAAAATACTCCCTCAGCAGGTTTAACTCCAAAACCTGAGGTTTTGTAAAGTATTCTCTATCTGTATAACTCCTCTCCTACTGGTATTCTTGTCTTAAAGTAAATATTTTGGGCAGGCTATACAATTACAGGACATAAAGAGGGCTTTAGGGGACTGGCTCTTACCTCTGTTGCTTACTAGAGGAATATTATGTTCTCTCTGTGCCTCAGTTGCTCCATCTTACAAGACACCCAACAATAGCAATTGGTTCATAGATTAATCTGAGACTTGCCTGAGCTGATGCATTTCCCAGAAAGCGGGGCAACAGCAGGCATTCAATAAATGTCAGCCATTAAGATGATCGTTGAATTTTATGGTTTACTCTATTCCTCCCATGCCTCCGCATCTGGAATGATGCTGTGAAGAGCAACAGATGCTAGAAAAGTCAGGAGGGTGGGGTCCACAGCCCAGTGCCAAGGGGCAAGGTCATGGCTGGCTGTAGGCAGGCTCTGAAAGGAATGGGGGAGGGGGTGGCTGTAGGACCCAGCTCATCTGCCTCCTGGTGGGAGGTGGGGTGCACACTTCTCATTTCCTCATCCTCTGTCAGCATACCCGTAGCCTATCTTCTTCCTTGGTCCGCTGCTTGCCCCGGTCAGCTGCCTGGGTCTCAGTAGCCCATGTGTTCTTATCTTAACCAGTGTCACTGTTCATGAAACAGTCACACCAGCCACACATCATCAGCCTGAGTAACGATGAGTCTGTCAAACTTTATTGGAAGAGCCATGAATTTCCACAGTCCTAGACTGCATGATTTTCCTATGTTTAAACTTTTTTGAAATGAAAATATGGCTTATTTTACACCAAGTAAAATAAGCCTGATATACAGTTTCTCCTCATCAACAAAGCTGCTAATTAATAGAAGGGATGTTTTAGAATTCAGGCAATATGCTCATTTATCCTTGTACCTGTGCAAAGATTAAATGCTGCCTTATTAGGGTTGGTAGCAGTTATAATTATGATTACTAGCACCTACTTTGTATTGCATTCTTACAAAGACCAGTGACATCTTATGGGCTGTTTTAAAACCTTTAAGTGTCCTGAAGAGAAGGTTCAGTTATTTCCCTTCGACTGATGAGGAAACGGTAGTTCATAAAGGTGAAGTGACTCCACAGCCAAAGGACCTGGATTTAAACCCACGTCTGACTCCTACCACTGTCTATAACGTTTCATAGTGCTGTCTTTCTCTCAAATCTCTGATGGAATCATTGATGGGATATTCCTTTACCAAAGTTCCTTTGAGAAATGTTGCCAAAACCAAACTTTTCTTTCCCCAGTCACTTGGCCTAAACAAGGGGATGAACAGAATGGACTTCTCCTGAGGAATTGAGCTCTGGCCCCTGGAAATGTCCAGGAGGTGGCGGGTATCCCACAAAATGGCTGTGGAGAAAGACTCCTGGGGCCTTGGGAAGAACTAGGAGTGTAGTTCAAATCTTAGGTTTGTCATCTACCAGGCATGTGACTGTGGGTGAATCACTGTGCTTCTCTAAGCCTCTGTGGGTTTTTATTCTGAATGTGTGCATAAGGAAGAGTCCTGTCGGGCCATTTGAAGTCTTGAGGTGTTCCCAGAGTAGCCCTTAGAGGAAGGTAACAGATGGTGTGGCTCTATGAAGGCCTGAGTCACCACCCAAGCTGTCTTTTCCAGCTCCATAGTCCTGCTAGCTCTTGTCAGTGAGTTGAACCTAGGTAAACTATTGTAAGTCCCTACAGAGCCAGGCTCATCCCTCTGCTTCTTGGGGCCAGCTCTAAGGCCATGCACCATTCCTACTGCACACAGTGCCCAGGTATCCGCCCTTCCTCTGGACCAGGAGGCACACTGCCCTGTCTGCCCTGGTATGGACAACCCAGGGCTCTCCTGAACAAGAATACAGTCCACAAACTGGGGTACTATTGCCTGGCTACCTCACTCTTACTAGCCCACAGGACCTCCTGAAAATTTCAGTTCCACATCTGCAAAACAGGGATGATGGAAACCAAACTGTCCAGAAGAGCCGTTCTGAGAACTCTCTGGAGAGGAGACATGCCCACAACATGACAGAGAAGTCAATTATGATCGCTCTGATGCTTACTGGCCAGGTTGTCAAGCCTAACTCCTGGCCCTGAACACCCCTAATCCGTTCCTGCCAGCTCACCACAATTCTCCAGGATGCACTGGCTCCGGGGCTTCTCTAGCCCACTTAGGGCTCAGCATGGGAGAAACACGGGTATCCAACTGACCCCTTGCCGAATCAGGCTGGCTCTTGAGGAAATCAGAAGAGAAGAGAACCTAGCCTTGGCTTGAATGGTGCAGCAGACCCCGGGTCAGGGTTAGGCATACTGATTGCTTTACTCCTGACCACAAATGAACACACGGTGATTTACTATCCCTATCTGACAGGGGAGTAAACTGAGAATCACAGAGGCTGCTGGGCAACTTGCTTAAAGGCCAGCTCACTAACTAAATTAGAATTCAAGCATAGGCCTAGAATCTAAATGCTCACAGCACTTACCATTATAAAATCTTCAAAATAAATCATTTATGGGGGTCCTACCATATACTGAGGACTACTGGCAGTTTATATATATTAGCACATTTGATGCCTGGAATAACCCTTTGGGGGAGTTACTATGATGTCATTTTACAGATGAGGAAACTGGTGTCCAGAGAAGTGATGGTTAGACTGCAGGGCTGGGGCACAGCAGGACTGGGACCCAGGTCTGTGGGTCCCCAGCACTTGCCCTTGGCATTCGTGAACAGCTTCCCCAAGGCTTTTCCTCCCATGTCTGAGCAGAAGCAGGAGCCAAGTTCTTCCTCTTCAACTCTGAGCCAAGACTACAGACAGAGAAGCAGCTGTGGAATAAGCCTCCTGCCTTGCAGGCCTTCCTGCTGGCTGGCTTGTGTCCCTTCCCTGTCTCTTTATGGCCTCGCCTGATGGCCTCTTCCTGGTTCTCAGCTGTCAGTTTCCTATCCTTCCACACTATGTCTGAAAACTGCACCTCCAAAGTGGCAACAGGACTTAGTCACACAGCACCATGTGCGGCTCAGAGGAGGGTTTTTTCAGGGGGAGGTCACACTGTAGGGCCCTGTGGCTTTCCTATGCCCCTGTTCAGAATCCTACGAATTTGGCTTTGTCCAGAAGGACATGCCATGCTTTGTCCTAGACAAGCTGGGGTGACAAAAGATCTAAAGACAAGTGAAATCTTCTGGCTCACCACACGCAATTGTCTGCCCTGTCCCCA
The DNA here is from genome assembly GCA_004365215.1 of Cuniculus paca. Taxonomy (NCBI): domain Eukaryota; kingdom Metazoa; phylum Chordata; class Mammalia; order Rodentia; family Cuniculidae; genus Cuniculus; species Cuniculus paca. The sequence continues at coordinate 9,025 of RJWT010011908.1, forward strand.
GAACAGCCTCCAGGCCCCAGAGGCCTGCTACAGCCCCTCTGCAGCCGTCTACCTTCTCTTTCACAAACGATTAAAAAAAAAAAATCCCCTCCTGCTCTTAATTGCATGCTGTGTGTTCAGATTTCCTGAAGTTCATGAACTGCTGTGAAATTTAAGACAGGTCTGCATTCCCACTGTATTGCTACTTTTTAATTCTAAATTCCACCCACTCTCCCTAGGAAGAAAAAAAAGGGAGGGGGGAATCCAAGCTGAGTCAAAGAAAATTTATGCCAGTTGAAAGGAGAAAGCCAGCCCCAAATAATTCTACTAATAAAAGGGCAGTGAGAGACAGGATAAAAAATAATAAGGTTATATCCTCATAAAATTCCTTTATTTGCGATTCCTAAGGCACTTGGGGCGCATTAGCTCATCAGGGAGGGTCCCAAGTGCAGCATCTGCTCCCCATAGCTGCCTCCATCACTTCAGGTGTTCCATAAACACTGAATCACAGTGGCACCACCTCCAAGGTGAGTTAGTGGGAAGTGCAAGCTAGAAGAGTTTTACTGAAGGAGAAGGGGGCCAGGAAGCTTAAAGACTTCCCCATGGCCACCAGATGAGTCACACCAAACCCAAACGGAGCCCGGCCATGCACTGCACTGAGGGTCTTGGAAAGGAACCCACTGGGTTGTGGCCACGGACCTTTAAGAGATGATTGGTCAAAACTACTAACAAAGACTGCATCGCGGAGTGCTTCCTGTGGCGAAAGAGCACCTCTGCTGATCCACTGGAATAAAGGAAGGGAGAGAGACTACCTGGGCCATCACAGCATACATTGGTATCAAAAATTTAGAGAAGTGCTTTACTGAGGAAAGGTTTCCTAAGGCCCTACTGTGTGCCAGGCACCAGAAATGGGGAGACAAGGAGCCATGGCCCCCATTGCAGATTGGCTGGTATGCAGCAGGTGCTAACAAGGCTGGATAAGACATTGCTGTGGCAGCAGAGGTCATTCTCATCTGAGTCATCGGCAGCTCTCACCTGACCTCTGTAGCGGTCTACCAGCTAAGCTTCCTGTATCTACTTCTGCTGCCTCACAAAAGCTGGAGAACATCACAAATTCAAGGTTATTCCCCTGTACTCAAGTCCTCACAGCTTGTCTCAGCACCTGCTCCAAAATTCAAACTGCTCATTGCAACCTACAGGGCCCTCTGGGGTCTGGTCCCTGCTGTTTTCCCTGACCTTTTCTCCTACCATTCCTTTCCTACTTCCTTACTCCCAAACCCTAACCTGGGAACTTCAACATGCTCATCTCTGCTCCAGGAAAGCTTTTGCCTCTGTTCGTCCTACAGATAGCTTTCATTCAGGTCTTGACTCACCTGTCTCCTCCTCCTCAGAGAAGACCTCACTCACCTTCTTGTCTAACATCACCTCTCCAAGTAGATATTTTATTTCCTTTAAGATTCAGTTCCTGTCTGAACTTTTTTCCTTGTGTAGTTTTTACTTACATTTTGTCTTTCCTCTTATAATAGTTAGCTACTGCTGTGTAACAAATTACCTCAAGATCACTTATCACTGCTCACTGATCTGTAGGTCAGCAGGTTGGCAATAGACTTGTCTGGTCTTGGCTGGGCTCACTCAAGCTTCTCACATGTCGATTAGGTAGCTCTGCTGATCGTGGCTGGGTTGTCTCATGTGTTTGGGGGTTGGGACCTGGCCTAGAATGGCCTTTGCTGGGACAACTCAGCTCTCCTGTACGTGGGTAGCCTGGGCTTGCTTTCCTGTGGCTAGGCAGCGTTCTCAGAGACAGCAGGGCAGGGAAGCGAGAACATAAGCACATGTCTACACAGGAGTTCACAGGACCCCTTGAGACTTAGGCTTAAAATTGATACACTGTCATTTTCACTGCATTTGGTGGGCCCAAGTATCAAAGCCAGTTCAGATTCAAGTACAGGGAAAACAGAATTCTACCTATTTATAGAAATAGCTATAAAATCACATTGCAAGAAATATGGGTATAGGGGTCCCAAAGAAGTGGGGATGTTTTTATAATTAATCTACCACATTCTTCTTCTATAATGTAAGTTTCATGTGAGGAAGGACCTTAGTGAGCACTTGTCATACACCAAACATGTTTTTACCTATTTTCTTACTTAGGATATATAACTGATAATACGTGTTTAGTGTGATTTTCATTTGAAAAGAGTGGCACAAACCTTTTTACAACACTAATTTCAAGGACAAGGCTATGTCCTGGGTTAGACAAGTCCTAACAGGCATCTGCTACATACAGTCGTTTGTTCTACGCTGGGAGACATACTTGCCCTGTGGGATATCAAAATCCACGTAATAACGGGTCATGTTATAATGAGGTTCTGTTGCACATGCTTGCTCTCAATTTAGACAGCAGGCCTTTCCAGGTCTTCCTCCAGCTGCTGCCTTCAGACCTTTCTTTCCAGGAGGATAAGAACTACCTGTCAAAATGCAAAGCTCTAACAATGAAATATACAGCGCATGCTGTGGGAAAGCCCTCGGTTTGCTTCCACAGGCTGCAGCTGGTGTGCATGGCTGAAATGATTCATTCCTCCACCCAGCAAAACAAGTCTGTTTACAGGGACTCCTAAACAGAACACATCCTCCACCTTTCACATGCTCTGCATTCAGCTCATGATTTAACCTCCTCTGTGTTGAAGAGCAGCAGGCTCAGGAATGGAAAAGGATGCTCCTTCCTGCACTGCTCCCTGCTCCTAGACAATATACTGTTACATTTCTAAGAAATCAGAATGTCTTTTAAATCTCGCTTCAAGTATCTACACATTCCATGCTAAGCTGCAATGGTTGATTTAGTATCTCCGTGGCAGTGGTAAGCATTTCAAACAAGAGAATACACAGCCTCAGGGAAATAGGGAGAGAACTCAAAAGGTGCTACAATAGTTTTGGAATGATTATACATTTGAGATGAAACAAAAACACCAAACAATAAAACAAACCAAGGAGGGCTTTGCCACCATTGCCAAAAATGAATGCAAATACCATTTGATAGTGATGGCAAGGGCATTTTCTCTCTTGGGGCTATTTAAATCCTATAGGGTTCCATCTGTGGAGGTCAGCACTGCTACAAGCCCAAGAATAAAGTCTGTCATTTTGCTGAAATTCTAAAAGCAAGAAACCTATTTCAGTCACAAAAAAATAGCAATGGCCTTTCAATATTACGGAATTCTGGAAGAAAAGAGTCCAGAGACCATGAGAGCCTGAATTCATTTCCTTTGGAAATCACTGCCTGGATCAGGGGTCCTCAGATTGTTACCAACTCCCACAAGAGCCTTGAAATCATTTCTCCAAATCAAAAGTGCTAATTGCTTTCATAAGGGTGCAAGCCAGAAAGAGACCCAAGAACTTGGCAAGTGTGATGTTCTCATTTCTTGAGGCCTGAGAAATGCCTCTGTTTTGGAATGTAAGTTTGTTGATTGATTACACACATACATATGATGCAAACATGCCTGTCTTCTTCAAACTCACCCAGGAAACATTACTGGTTCACTAATTCATTCAATTCTGATCAAAGATCCTACACATGGACTAAGCACTATTTTATTCATAGTGAACAAAATAGCCTAGATGGTTGTTTGCAGGGTCTACAAGCAAAATCAACCAGGACACACAGTATGCCAGATGAAAGTAGGTGCCAACTAAACCAGGAAAAGGATGGAAGTTATTCAAATTGGATGTCTGAACAATGCTTCACTGAGCAGGCAGCACCGGAATAAGGACTTGGATAAGGTGAGGGACTGAGCCAGGTGTTATCTAGAAGAGAATGCTAGGCAGAGAGAAGAGCCAGGGCAAAGGCCCCGGGCAGCAGATGCTGAGGAGCCTCTATGAGTCCAGTGGTGGAGGAGAGCACCGGGTGGGACGGAAAGGGGACACACTTGCAGGGATCTTGTCAGACAACAGTTTGAAGGACGTGCTCCTTCTCTACTCAAGAGATGGTGCTGGGTGACTCTCACTTGCTGGCTCTTAAAGAAGTTAGTTTTAATATGAGCAGCTCAGGGAGCAGCACAGGTAGTTAGAATAATCTACATCCCCCCCCGCCCACTAATTGGGACCAAACCTAGGCGTTGCACACCAAGCTACATCCTTATCTCCCCTTTTTAATTTTGAGGCAGGGTCTCACTAAGTCACTTAGTTACCTAGGCTAGGCTTGAACTTGCACTTTTCCTGCGTTGGCATCTCACAGTGCTGAGATTATGGGGATGTGCACTATCATGACCAGCTCTTTCTTTTTTCAAACAGTTAAGCCCTAGTTCTCCCATTGCCACTTACTTTAAAGAGTAAAGTAAGTGGGAAAGAAAACCATGTATCTACATTTATGCAATAAAATTTATTAGCGCAGGCATGAGGAAGAAAGGTGACATATCTGGGATCATCCATCAAGGTGAGTTATAGACTGAACCTCTTTAAGACAGTAATTACACTGATGGCTGATTAACTCAAGGAAGTTCCCCAGAGGCCTTAAATGTACCAGAAGAAGTCTGCGTGTGCAGGAAAGAGTGGTAAGTTTACACAGAGGGAATTCACTGATTGTAGTCAACACAACCTCCACATAAGAGTTAGGGTGAGGGCAAAAACATCCAGGGCTTCCAATCAGTGGCCCTTGCCTGACAAGTTCATGGACAAGCTTCAGGAGGCAACATTTACCATGCAACATTGCACAAGTGCTGTGTGTTTTTTCTCTTAGGAAAAGGGCCCTGGGCTTCTTAGAAATTTTTAGGAGATCCTCCAAAATGAAGAGCCATTGACTTTTCATAGAGTAAGCTCTTTTTTCTTTTCTCTTCCAAGATAGAAAAGTAAGCAGATAGGAGAACTCTGCCATCAATAAGGGCATACATCCAATTCCTATTATGAGTCTTCACGCAGTCACGAGACAGACAATTTGAACTCACTATTCAAGAACTCTGAAACATACATGCACGCTATCCCCTTCCTTACCTTACAAGGTCAGTCAGGATTGTCTGGTCCTGCTCTCACTAACATCCTGGCCTCCACCTATACTCTTCCCTTTGTTTGGAACATTGCTCCCCACTTTTCACACAGGTAGCTCTCATCTTTCACTCAGGTCCCAGCTAACATATCTATATGAGGCAATTCCCTGGGTTCGACTAGATTCCAGGCCCCAGATGCACCCTACATGTTCTGTATCCTACCCTGTCAGGGTGTGCTGTGAGCTTGAGTTTAGAGGGGACTTCTCTGATGGAATAGAAGATCTGTGAGGACAGGAAGTGGAACTCTTGCCCTTGACACAGCCCTGCAGCTTGCAGGAACCCATTAGGTATTAACAGACGGAGAGATGTGCTGATGAATTCTGTCCTCACAGAGGCAAGTTTGTGACCAGGCCAGGAAGTGGTTTACTACAATTTGCTGCTGTCTCTTTTCATGGACCTAGGTAGTAATATCCAGAGGTTGGCTGTCAATCTTTTACAGTGGAATCATCTTTTTAAAATTATTGGCCTAACTCGATGACTGGATTTTGCATAGCTTGATTTCCATTTCAATGAGTTTTTAAGCAAGCCCAAATGACTGCCTCTGTATCACACTTCCACGCCTGTCTTCACAACCCCACATGGCACTTTTGCAGGGCTCCAAGCAGAGCCAGCCCTCACCTGAAAGAGTACCTGCTGAGCCTGACTTTGAAACAGTTTATGAAAAACAGGATGATATACATAACTTGGGTTCAAATTTTGACTTCATTACAAATAGCTGAAGGGTCCTGACCAGCCATCCAGGGTCTCTGAGCCTCAGCTTCCCAGCACATGCTCAAGGCTGTGCACTGCATGGTGGTTAAGAGTGTGGAGCTTTGGAGGAGAAGTCCTGGTTTGAATGATGACATAACACCTGCCAGCCAAGTGGTTGCCCATAGGTCCCTAGTCTCTGTTGGTCTCAGTGCTCTGAACTGACAAAATGGGAAAAATAAAGGTTTACTGCAAAAAAAAAATAAATAAAATAAAACAAACAAACAAAAACCCTCTCAACACAGGTACAGGAGTTAGGAGTACAGGCTTCTAAAACCTCCTGGGCTAGAACTCTGGCTTTTCTACTTACTGGTTATATGCTGTGGTTAAATCACCCATGACATTGGCTGTGGTGGCACATGCTTATAATCCCAGCATTTAGGAGCTGAGGCAGGAGGATTACTGTGAGTTTGAGGCCAGCCTGGGCTCCATAATGAGTTTGAGGCCAGCTTGCACTACATAGAGAGACTCTGTCTCAACAAAAAAACAAATAAAAAACAAAAAGGTCACCCACGGCTTAATTTTTCTCACATAAAATGGTAAGAAGCACTGGAGCAACCTGAGAGGGTTACTGCAAGCATAAGAAGAGATAACATATGTAATGGGCATTGTTAATTGTGGCTGGCAGGGAAAGCACTTAGTAGATGGCTGTTGGTATTATTATTATTAGCAGTAATGCAGCTTCACAGACCCCCCTAGTATAGCCTAGTATAGTAGCGGCAAACCTATGGCATGCACACTGCAGTAGGCTGTTTGTTACCACTGAAAACTCTAAAAGGATTGCCATCCATCACTGGCCTAGTACATATGCGCTGATTCTCTGGAGCCAGATGACCCGCTCTTAAAGCCTGGGCCTCCCACTTCTTAGCTGTGTGAAACCTGGAACAAGGCACTTATCTTCTTATAGGCTCAGCTTCCCCACCTGCACAATGGGATCAATAAGGACACCCACCTTGTGGAGCTTTGGTCAGGACTCCATGAGTCAGTAGTCATGAAGTGATTAGAGCCATGCCTGCTTTCCATCAATGTTCATTCACTAAGTGACAGCTGCTGTGACTATTAACTATTTGTTCTGAGGAGATGGCTGTCTGGTTCCACCGTGCCTTGTTGAGATTGAGAAGAAAGGAAGTCCCCTTGCAGAATTCTCCAGTAGCTGAAATTCTGTAACCACATTCCTGCTACCTTCCTATTCACTCTATCTCCATCGAAAGTGCAGACCCAGAGGAGGTACTAAGTTTGGAGAGGCCAGAAACTCTCCTCTCTCCCACTCATTTCTGTCGGTTAAACCTGATGGGCAGAGCATCCATGACCCACATTTTCCTGCTAAGGGTGCTTTCATTCAGGAGAATCCTCCCCTCCCCAAAGGGTAAGGGTAGAAAGACATGTGAGGGGAATATATAACATAACACAGAGCAGCAACTCCTTGTAGAACTGGGGAGATGGATAGGGGACCCCACTAGTAAATTGGGATTGTCCATTCAGTGCTCAAGGATTCTTGTCCTAAGAGGGAGGGTATCCAAATGAAGGGCATGTCTCAAGCCAAACAGAAGCCTTGATTTTATCACAGCGTCAATGGACAACGAGAACCAGACCTGCTTGCAAAGTGCCCAGGGAGTTGCAAATCCAAATACGGTCTTGCCTTTGCTGTTTTGGGAACCTGATGTATGTCAGTCCATCTGGGGCGGGGGGAGCTCAGGCAGAACCTAGGCTCTCTCAGGCTGGCTGCTGTTATCCTGTGGTCCTTGAGATCCATGGATTTGGGTTCCTTGGTTTACCATAAAATTCTGACAGTGTCATTCAGTTCAGTCCAGATTCTCTGGCCTGCATCGTAAGTACCGAGTATGGTACCTGCAACTGTCTGTCCTGTCAACTGGGGAGCATGCTGCAAGATGAATTAACAGCTCGTGGGCTAAATTTCTAAAAGAGGCCTCCACTTAGTCTCTTGTTTCTCCTTTTTTTAGGCTGAATGTGTTTGCTCCAGTAACTGCCTTGAAGTTACCTGCTGAATAGTAAGGTTTACCACTGCTGAACCAGGCCTTCATTCAGTCAGATGCTTCCCCAGCCAGCAACCTGATGATTATGACCTCAATTGGCTCGTTGCATCCAAATAATTCAACTAAGGATCTGGTTACCGAGCTTTAAAAAAATCCCAGTAGCCATTCCTCATCCCTCTGGGTAACTGCTGGGGTTAGACTTATAAAAATGAGGTGATTGGCATAGATGTCATTCAAAAATCATAAGCAACATTTTATTCAAATTCCCTTGGTAGAAAGGGTACTTTGGGTGACTTCACTGTGGAAGATAACAAAGCCATATACTCATTGTTCCCAGTCATGCAGGCCAAAGGTAAATCTACGGAGGGCGCTCTGTAGGTTTGAGGTCTATTTTTACCCCGTCCTTTCTTTATAGACAAGTGAATGACTACTTTCTTGATTATTAAGAACATAGAGTGACCTAGAAAAATCTGCAGGTTTCATGGAAATGAAAGATCCACAAACAAACACAGCTGGTTTCAGCTTTGATACTGATAAACAAAGCGAAGCAGAGCAGAACCACAGAATCAAAATAGAAAACCAGATTGCAAAAAAGAAAAGAAAATCCCTTTTTTCCCTCAGTCTGCAGCCATGGCAGGGAAGGCTCCAAAGTACTTTAGAAGGGGCAGTGTTTGGAAATGGGGCTTCCCATAGAGGAGTTTAGGGAGGAGGGCACAGGCTCCATCGTGGTACACACAGAAGTTTGTGCTGCTGGCCTGGCTTTGAGACACAATGGACACCTGAGACACGTCTGGGCCCCAGAGGAGGAGCAGCAATTACACAGGAGTTAGGGGAGGTCCAAGAAGAAAGCAAGTGGCAATTGATGTTTCCCTAAAGAGAGAGCACTGAGTGATTAGACCAAAGAAGAGAATAATTTGCTTCTAAGAGGGGAAGGAAGAAACCCCAAAACTATTCTGAGATGCAAGAAGAGGGCCCTGGCATTTAAGAATTTCAAAGAGCCCCAAGGAAGACATGTTTAGAGCAGCCCTTGGATTGAGGCCCTATCCCTGCGTTTTACATAGAAATGTTCAAATCAGCTCAGGCCAGCAGATTCTAGCTACAGAGAAATTTTCTTCATAACTCCCGTGGTACTCTGGGGAAGGATTTTATAATTAAAGTGTAACTTTATATTGCCATGTTTGACTCTCACAGCAAAAATGCAACTATTACTAAAAACCTCTTATAGGGAAATGTCTCCATTCTGATTTCATAGACATAAAAACACAATTAGAACTGGTGATCAATTTGGTGACCTATGAGGTACAATCAAAAATATGGTGAGTATTTAAATTTGCAGAAATTTCTTACAGTAAAAGACACATTGCCTTTAGTCCCTCTCAAAATATTCCCCCTCAATTTAAATGCACTTATCCCATTGTGCTTGCCCCTTTCTGAAGTAGTTCTGGAAGTTCTCTTTTGTGAGTGTCTTTAATTGTACTGTCATGGCTGCCTCAATGTCCTGAATCTATTCAAAACATCATACCTTCTAAAGACGCTCACAAAAGAGGACATCCAGACTTGCTTTGGAATATGGCAAGAAAGTTGAGATAAATGTGTTTGAAGTGAAGGGGAAGTATTTTGAGAGGGATTAGTGGTAACATGTTTTACCGTAAGACATTTTAAAAAATTTAAACATTCATTGTATATTTTGATTGCCTCATGTATTTGGTCATTATTTCTTTAGATAAGTACACTCAAAACAACTGTAGTTCTAACAGCTCTTTTAAAAGAAATATTGTATATTTTTAAACTTCTTTAACTCCCTGTTTTAAATCTTCTAATGATTTAAATTTTTCTACATCTGTTATGGCTTATATCTAGATATCCCCCCAAAGCCTCATGTGCTCATAGGTGGGGCTTTTGGGAGGTCACTGGATCATGGGTGTGTGATATTGGATTAGTCTACTGATGGATTTATAGCTGGGTGTGATGTTAGGAGATGAAGCCTGGTGGGAAGAGGTTGATCACTGTGGGCATGGCCTTGTATATATATTCCTTTCTTCTCTTGATCCCACTCTGCTTCCTGATTGTTATGCCATGAGCTCCTTCTCTTCTGTCATGCCACGCTCCCCCAGAGCCAGCCCACTATGGACTGAAACCTCTACAAACTGTGAGCTAAAATAAACCTTTCCTACTTTAAATTGTGGGTGTTGGGTATTGTATCTCAGCAACGAAAAAGTAATTAAGACATCTGTGACAAAGTACTTTATCCTGCCTTCCATGACTAGAGAAGATACAAATTCCTGAAAGAAGAATTTTTATCATTTTAACCTCCCTTCTCTGCATATGAAAATTCAATTTCATTTATCTAGTATTTGTATTTTAAAATACCCCAAATACACAGAACAAAATTGATAATATTAAAAATATTTATGTACTTACTATCCAGTAGAATAAATCAACATTTGCCAGTCATTTCAAATCTTTATTTTTTAATAAAAAATAGACATAATTTAAGTCTTCCTCCCACTCTTTCCTGTTTTTATTCCACTTTCTTCCTTAACCTCCAATAAACTGAAGTATGGGATATTGTCTCTATACATATTTGTTATACACTTACTACTACCATACTCTATGAATTAATTCATCAAATAAATACTGTGGTACATCAGTTCACGAACTTAGTTCATTCTATGATTCTGGAAAAGATGGCCATGTTTGTGTTTGTTCAGAAAAGATGGCTGCATTTATGAGCCGAGGTACCACTGTACAGTATAAATCTGTAAGTTTTTTCACTTTAAACAAATTTTATCAGGTTGGATACATCACTATATAACTCAAGTTTATTCAAAATTATGCTTGCAACTTATCTATGCTAACACAGTTGCCTTAATGTAGAGTGCGTTTTAATACTGTGAGGTATTCTATTGGATGAATAGACTGAAACTTCTACTGATGAATTTTTATATTATATCTACTTTTTTGCTATCATAAAGCTTTAGTGGCCCTAACTGCATATGTCTTTTTTGTACACAAGTAAGTCCAAGCGTTTTTCTTGAGTATACAGTAACATGCTGCATTGCCACATCATAGAGAATGTCTAATTTACACTGGTCTAGTTATTACCAAATTGTTCTTCAAGGTGGTGGTAAAATCCATACCAATGCAGTCAGGCCACTATACTCTCTCTGTGGTATAGAATATTTTTCACTTTGTCTGCTGAGCCAATGGTAACACTATTGAGTGCTTTCTCTTGGCCAGACCTTGAGCCACTTATGTGTCCTGTCTCATTTAATCCAAGCAACAACTTTATATATAAAACAAGGTTTACCAGTCCTATTTCACAGACAGAAATAAGAGGCTGGAGATGGGCAACTACTTACACAGGGTCAGTATCACAGCGAGCACTGGGATGGCCATAGTGACCAACTGAATCTAGCTACCGGTATAAGGCTCTAAAAAGAAAATATCAGTGACTTTCAAATTGTAAAAACATCCTTTTTCATTGACCAAGACCATAATTTGAAGCCATAGATACAAGTAAATTGGCCAAGGGATCGACAAATGAGTATACATTACGAGGCTGAGCTCTGAGCTCCTCCTTCTTTACTCTCAACTTGAGGCTGGTGCAGATCAAGGTTGTTTCTTTGCTGGCTGTCCCCAGAAAACTGGCAGAAGGCACTAAGCTGGGTAGCATTCGGAGCTGACACCCTGGTTTCTGAAGCCCAGCAGTGATCAGGTTCACAGAGCCTATCCTCTCTTTCCTGTCAGAGTCTCCCCACTATCATTCAGGGTGCCATGAGAGCAGCAGTCACACAAACTGTTTGGAATGTTTTTCCCAAGAGAAAAAAACATCACAAAGCCTTGGCAACTGAATCAAAATAAATAGATCCTAAGGATGAGTTTCAGCTTAGGCCCTGGTAAACCAACAGAATGTTAAAAAGACAAATGAATCCATTTTATTCTGATTCAGAAGTAAACTCAGAAACAAGAGAGAAATCCTCTCAGCCTGATAAATCAATTCCAGAAAAATTCTCTCAGCCATTCCCCGTCTATCAACACTAGACTCAGAAGATAGGAAATACATTATCGGCCTCACTCTTATACTTCTGCATTACAGTTGTCTATACATTGAGTGTGGTTGAAGAGAACTGATCCTGGGGCAGAGACCAAGAAACCCCGACTCACAATGAGAGTGCACCAAAAAAAGTGGGGCTCCACCAGGAAATCCAAACATGCTGCTTCCATCAGGTGGCTCCTGGACAGGAGCTCTGCTCCAATGCTCGCATTTTAGCTCCTGTTCCTTTTGGTTGTACCAGCCCTTCCACAGTGTAGAAGAGGGCTGCAGGTGCAGAACTACCATAACTATGGTCTGGGGTGTTTTGGGGGGTGCTTTGAGGAGTAAGCAGATCCCAAGAGAGAGAGAAGGAAAGCTTTAGGGTCAGCTAGACCTGAGTCTGAATTCACTTACTAGCTGTGCATCTTAGGCAAGTGACTTATCTCTCTGAGGCTCAGTTTCCTTGGCTGTGGAGATGAAGGTAACATCACCTATCTCAGCTGGTTAGTGTAAGGATTTAAAAAATAATGTTTTTATAGCCCTTAGCACAGTGGATAGCACACAGTTAACCCTGCTGTTCCCTACTGCAGCAATTCTGTGAAAATTAGAAACAAGACAACCAGCAGGGGCAATTCTAAATCCACAGTGCCTAGGCAGTGCGTGTTGCCCATAGAGTATAGTGGACCACTCACACAGCCATAAGCACTGGCCTTGTACATAGTAGCACTCGATAAATGGGAACTAATATTTTATTGGTAAAAATAAAAGCCATCACCAGCCAAGACCTGCATGAGGAGTTTTTTAGATGGCACTGAATTCCCAGAGGAGCTTATAAATGAGTTCCCAGGCCTCTAAAATGTGTGCAAAGCTTAGTAACAGGCGGCTTGGGAGGGGCAGTATGCGGATGGTAGTGAATGCTGTCAGGCAGTAGTCCCAGCAGCAAACAGGCCACGGAAGGCTCAGGATTCTCAGGTCAAGCCAAAGAGGAGACCTCATCAGTCAGGGGCAAGGTGAAGGTCTGACAGCCAGGAGGTCATACGGAGCTCAGTCCACCTCCCAGAACTGTACTGAGGAGCCTATGGGGCGGTAACACAAGTGAAAGGAAAATGCCTATGCACTGCAGGGTACACTGATAGGTTATTACTACTTCTCACTCACATATCTCTGGTTAGTGAAATCTTTGTTCTCCCAATGGCCTTGAGAAATCCTGCATTCTAAAACATCACTAAATTTTTAAAAAACAATTCATAAAAATAAGACATTTTTTAAAAAGAGACAACAATTTTACTCCAAAAAAATGGACAAAGATACAAACAGGCATTCTCAGGACAAAAAATAATCAATGAACAAACGAAAATAGGTTAAATCTAAGTAAGCAAAATAAACATTAAAACAGAGTGAGACAATTTTCTACTCATCAGACTAGAAGATTGATGATAGGCGAAGCTACTAAGGTCATAGAGAAATGTGAGCTCTCCCATCCTGTAGGTGGGTGCACATGGGGCTTTGAAACATCATAGAAACCAATTTAGAAGGCTTTATGAAAATTTAAAAAGCACATACCCTCTAACTCGGAAGTGAGACCTCTGAGAGTTGATTCCACAGAAATAAAAGCATCATAATAAACAGTGAAATGTAAATGATGGCCACTGTAGCTTTCTTTCTATCAAGTAGACACAGCCTTATGCCTATCAGAGGGGTAAAACTTCTTTATTGCAGGAAGCCATAAGCACATTAAACACTGGAGGCAGAGCAACACATACTGACCTGAAGGATGAACAAGCTATGGTATTGAGTGAACTACAGCGACCCCAAGATGCAAATAGCAGGCTATGATTCCACCAAGACAGCACATACATGTATGCACACATGAACACACGGATCCATGTTCTAAGCTCAGAAGAGCAACTGGGAAGAAGGCACACCAAGCTGTCAACAGTCGAGGCAGCTGGGGTTGTGGCCAAACTGCCAAGGGGAGGGGAGTGCAAAGCATTAGCTTCTCTGCATCTGTGGAAAACTTAAAAGGGTTCAATTGTGGTTGATTTTTCCTTGTGT